>JAWPHD010018330.1:0-40403 GCA_037043455.1 Cyrtodaria siliqua | reverse complement strand
ATTTTCCATCACATGTATACCACGGGAATATGCTTATCTAGAAGGAAATAAAAAAAAAACCGAGCCATATTGATTGTACCTTCTGCTGTCGTTAATACAATTAAAAGGTTATTTATAAAGACTTTGTTTTATATATTTTCTTTCTTTTTATAGAGATTATTTAACTGCAGGGATCGATTATAGGGAAATCCTTCACGAGGTGCTAGACGTGTGGTTCTTTTCACGAATGAGCGTATGCGAGTGAGTGAAAAAACAAAACACGTATACCATCGAGCGAATGATTTCCCTATAATCGAGAACAGCAGTTAAATAATCTATTTATTACATTTTATATCAGTTGATGCATAATTTTAACCGAAATTATTCGCGTTATTGAACGTTATCGGCGGATGACGTCGACGTCAGCACCACTGTATAGACGTCATAACTCAGCGTCACTGTTAGTTATTTTTGTTTTCGGAGTTAGTTAATAGCGATTATGAATATTCTTTCAACCGATGAAAATGTAATAAAATTAATTAACAAATATGTTTCCATTGATTTACATGTATATTTGCCTCGAGCTAATTTCTTGAAGTACAGAAAATATAATAATAATATCATTACTGTATAGCCCAACATAGCCATGCTTTATAAAAGTAGTCTAGACTATAACATTGACAAATAAATGAGGAAATATCGATACATGACACATACATGAGGAAATATCGACACATTGACAAATACATTATACATTGACAATTACATGAGGAAATATTGATACATTGACAAATACATGATACATTGACAATTACATGAGGAAATATTGATACATTGACGAATACATGATACATTGACAATTACATGAGGAAATATTGATACATTGACAAATACATGATACATTGACAATTACATGAGGAAATATTGATACATTGACAAATACATTATACATTGACAATTACATGAGGAAATATTGATACATTGACAAATACATGATACATTGACAATTACATGAGGAAATATTGATACATTGACAAATACATGATACATTGACAAATACATGAGGAAATATTGATACATTGACAAATACATGATACATTGACAATTACATGAGGAAATATTGATACATTGACAAATACATGATACATTGACAAATACATGAGGAAATATTGATACATTGACAAATACATGATACATTGACAATTACATAAGGAAATATTGATACATTGACAAATACATGATACATTGACAATTACATGAGGAAATATTGGTACATTGACAAATAAATGAGGAAATGTCGATACATGACACATACATGAGGAAATATCGACACATTGACAAATACATTATACATTGACAATTACATGAGGAAATATTGATACATTGACAAATACATGATACATTGACAATTACATGAGGAAATATTGATACATTGACAAATACATGATACATTGACAATTACATGAGGAAATATTGATACATTGACAAATACATCATACATTGACAATTACATGAGGAAATATTGATACATAGACAAATACATCATACATTGACAATTACATGAGGAAATATTGATACATTGACAAATACATGATACATTGACAATTACATGAGGAAATATTGATACATTGACAAATACATGATACATTGACAAATACATGAGGAAATATTGATACATTGACAAATACATGATACATTGACAATTACATGAGGAAATATTGATACATTGACAAATACATGATACATTGACAAATACATGAGGAAATATTGATACATTGACAAATACATGATACATTGACAATTACATGAGGAAATATTGATACATTGACAAATACATGATACATTGACAAATACATGAGGAAATATTGATACATTGACAAATACATGATACATTGACAATTACATGAGGAAATATTGATACATTGACAAATACATGATACATTGACAATTACATGAGGAAATATTGATACATTGACAAATACATGATACATTGACAATTACATGAGGAAATATTGATACATTGACAAATACATGCTACATTGACAATTACATGAGGAAATATTGATACATTGACAAATACATGATACATTGACAAATACATGAGGAAATATGTATGCATTGACAAATGCAAGAGGAAATGTCGATGCATTGACAAATACATGAGGAAATATCGATGCATTGACATATACATGAGGAAATATTGAATGCTTTGACAAATACATGAGGAAATGTCGATGCATTGACAAATACATGAGGAAATGTCGATGCATTGACAAATACATGAGGAAATGTCGATGCATTGACAAATACATGAGGAAATGTCGATGCATTGACAAATACATGAGGAAATGTCGATGCATTGACAAATACATGAGGAAATGTCGATGCATTGACAAATACATGAGGAAATGTCGATGCATTGACAAATACATGAGGAAATGTCGATGCATTGACAAATACATGAGGAAATATCAATGCATTGACATTTTCATGAAGCAATATTGATGCATTGACAAATACATTAGGAAATATTGATACATTGACAAATACATGAGGAAATATTGATACATTGACAAATACATCAAGAAATATTGATACATCGACATAAACATGAGGAAGTATGGATAAAATAACAAATACATGAGGAAATATTGATACATTGACAAATACATCAGGAAATATCGATGCATTGACAAATGCATAAGGCAATTTCGATACATTGACAAATATATGAGGAATTATTGATTGACAAATACATGAGGAAATATTGATGCATTGACAAATACATGAGGATATATTGAAACAGTGAAAAATACATGAGGAATTATCTATACGTTGACAAATACATTAGGAAATATCGATAAATTGACATATACATGAGGAAATATTGACAGTTATATCGGGAAATATAGATACATTAAAAAATACATGACGAAATATCGATACCTTGACAAATACATGAGCAAATATCGACATATTGAGCAAATAAGTTATTCACCATATGGCGCATCTTTTGCGTCTAACGATAGGCCTAAAGCATCTCACAATTTAATTGTACTCTGTAGAAAACTGTTGTAATATGTCGTTTACGACAAAGAAGGAGACGTAAGTTTAATTCTGAGGTATGTTTGGCTGAATTTACAGGCACTCCTGTACATAGTGCTTTACTAAAGTACTCCGTGCTTTACTAAGGTACTCCATGCTTTAATAAGGTACTGCATACTTTACTAAGGTACTCCATGCTTTACAAAAGTACTCCACGCTTTACTAAGGTACTCCGTGCTTTACTAAGGTACTCCATGCTTTAATAAGGTACTGCATACTTAACTTAGGCACTCCAAGCTGTATTAAGGTATTCAAAGCTTTAATTAGGTGTGCATACTTTACTAAGGTATTCCATGCTTTACTAATGTACTCCGTGCTTTACTAAGGTACTCCGTGCGTTACTAAGGTACTGCATGCTTTACTAAGGTACTCCATGCTTACTAAGGTATTGCTAACTTTATTAATGTACTCTATTCTTTACTAAGGTACTCCAGGCTTATATAAGGTACTGCATGTTTAACTAAGGTACTGCATGCTTAACTAAGGCACTCCAAGCTTTATTAAGGTACTGCATACTTAACTAAGGTACTCCGTGCTTTACTAAGGTACTCCATGCTTTAATAAGGTACTGCATACTTAACTAAGGCACTCCAAGCTGTATTAAGGTATTCAAAGCTTTAATCAGGATACTTTACTAAGGTACTCCATACTTGACTAATGTTCTCAGTGCTTTACTAAGGTACTCCGTGCTTTACTAAGGTACTCCGTGCTATACTAAAGTACTCCATGCGTTACTAAAGTTCTGCTTGCTTTACTAAGGTACTCCATGCTTTACTTAGGTACTGCATGCTTTACTAAGGTACTTCGTGCTTTACAAAGGAACACCACCATGCTTAAATAAGGTACTGCATGTTTTACTATTGTACTGAATGCTTTACTTAAGTACTCAGTGCTTAACTACGGTATTCCATGCCTTTCTATGATACTCCATGTTTGACTAAGGTACTCCATGCTTTACTAAGGTACTCCATGCTTGACTAAGGTACTCCATGCTTGAATAAGGTACTGCATGCTTGAATAAGGTACTCCATGCTTTACTAAGGTACTCCATGCTTGACTAATGTACTTCATGCTTGAATAATGTACTGCATGATTCAATAAGGTACACCTTGCTTTAATAAGGTACTGCATCCTTGACTAAGGTACTCTGTTCATTACTAAGGTACTCCATGCTTGACTAATGTACTTCATGCTTGAATAATGTACAGCATGATTCATAAGGTACACCTTGCTTTAATAAGGTGCTGCATGCTTGACTAAGGTACTCTGGGCTTTACTAAGATACTCCATGCGTGACTAAGGTACTCCGCGCTTTATTAAGGTACTCCGTGCTTTTACTAAGATATTCCATGCTTAAAAATGGTACTGCATGCTTGATTAAGGTGATGCATGCTATACTAAGATACTCCCTCTTTTACTAAGGTACTGCATGCGTGACTAAGGTACTCTGTGCTTTACTAAGGTATTCCATGCTTTAATAAGGTACTACTGCATGATTTACTAAGGTACTCCGTGCTGTACTAAGGTATTCCATGCTTGAATAAGGTACTTCATGCTTGACTAAGATATTCCGTGCGTTACAAAGGTATTCCATTCTTTAATAAGGAACTGCATGTTTTATTAAGGTACTCCGTGGTTTACTAAAATACTGGATGCTTTACTAAGGTACTGCATATGCCATGCTTTAATAAGTACTGTATGCTTTACTAATATACTTTGTGCTTTATTAAGGCATGCTTTACGGAGATATTCTATGCTTTACTAAGGTACTGCATGTTTTACTAAGTTACTGCATGTTTTACTAAGGTACTGCATGCTTTACTGAGGTACTCCATGCTTTAATAACGTACTGCATGTTTTACTAAGGTACTGCGTAGTTTACTAAGGTACTATATGTTTTAATAGTTAATGCATGCTTTACTAAGTACTTCATGATTTACTTAAGAACTGCATAATTTACTACGGCATTCCAATCGTTAACAACGTACTGTATGCGTTACTGAGATACTGCGTGCTTTCATAAGGTACTGTATGCTTTAATAAGGTATTCCGTGCTTTACTAAGGTACTCCGTGCTATACTAAAGTACTCCGTGCGTTACTAAAGTTATGCTTGCTTTACTAAGGTAGTCCATGCTTTACTAAGGTACTACGTACTTTAATAAGGTACTCCATGTTAAATAATGGTAATGCATGCTTGAATAATGTACTGCATGCTTGAATAAGGTACTCCGTGCTTTACTAATGTACTCCATGCTTGACTTAGGTACTTCATGCTTGAATAAGGTACTTTATGATTTATTAAGGTACACTATGCTTTACTAAGGTACTTCATGCTGGATTAAGGTAATCTGTGCTTCACTAAGATACTCCATGCGTCACTAAGGTACTCCGTGATTTACTAAGATACTCCGTGCTTTACTAAGGTAATCCGTGCTTTACTAAAATATTCCATGCTTAAATAAGGTACTGCATGCTTGACTTAGGTACTCCGTGCTTTACTAAAGTATTTCATGCTTTAATAAGGTACTACTGCATGATTTACTAAGGTACTCCGTGCTGTACTAAGGTATTCCATGCTTGAATAAGGTACTTCATGCTTGGATAAGGTATTCCGCGCTTCACAAATGTATTCCATTCTTTGATAAGGTACTGTATGCTTATTAAGGTACTCCGTGCTTTACTACGGTATTGCATGCTTTAATAAGGTACTGCATGCTTTACTAAGGTATTCCGTGCTTTTACTAAGGTACTCCTTGCTTGAATAAGTTACTGTATGCTTGACTAAGGTACGCCATGATTTACTAAAATACTGGATGCTTCACTAAGGTACTGCATGCTTGACTAAGGTACGCCATGCTTTAAAAAGATACTTCGTGCTTTATTAAGTTATTGCATGCTTGAATGGGGTACTCCATGCTTGACTAAGGTACTGCCTTTTTGACTGTGGTACGCCATACTTTAATAAGGTACTGCATGTATTACATAGATATTCCATGCTTTACTAAGGTACTGCATACTTGACTAAGGCACGCCATGTTTTAAGAAGGAACTGCATGTTTTACTAAGATACTCCATGCTTTACTAATGTACTCCGTGCTTTACTAAGGCACTGCGTGCTTTAATGAGGTACTGCTTGCTTTAATAAGGTACGCCATGCTTGAATAAGGTTCTGCACGCTTGACTTAGGTACGTCATAATAAGATACTGCATGCTTTACTAAGGTACTCCATGATTGACTAAGGTACTCCATGATTGACTAAGGTACTGCATGCTTGACTAAGGTATTGCATGCTTTACAGAGGTACTGCATGCTTTAATAAGTTACTGCATGCTTTACTAAGGGACTGCATGCTTGACTAAAGTACGCCATGTTGTAATATAAGGTACTGCGTGTTTTACTAAGATACTCCATGCTTTACTAAGGTACTCCTTGCTTTATTAAGGTACTGCATGCTTATTAAGAAAAGCCATGCTTTACTAAGGTCCTCCGAGCTTTACTAAGGTACCACATGCTTTAATAAGGTACTGCATGCTTGCTTTACTAAGGTACTCCATGATTAACTAAGGTACTGCATGCTTTACTAAGGTACTCCATGCTTGACTAAGGTTGACTAAGGTATCGCATGCTTGACCAAGGTACCACATGCTTTAATAAGTTACTGCATGCTTTACTAAGGTACTCCATGCTTGACTAAGGTACTGCATGCTTTACTGAGGTACTACACATTTGTCTAAGGTACTGCATGCTTTAATGAGGTATTCCATGCTTTATTAAGGTACTACATGCTTTTCTAAGGTACTACATGCTTTACTAAGGTACTGCATGTTTTACTGAGATACTGCATGTTGTACTCAGGTACTGCGTGCTTTAATAAGGTACTGCATGGTTTACTAACGTAGTGCATGTTTTATTAGTTAATGCATGCTTTACTAAGGTACTTCATGATTTACAAAAGAGCTGCATACTTTACTAGGGCATTCCATTCGTTATTAAGGTACTGTATGCTTTACTGCAAGCTTTCATAATGTACTGCATGCTTTAATAAGGTACTGCAAGCTTTACTGAGGTACTCCATGTGTTACTAAGGTACTGCATGCTTGACTAAGGTACTGCGTGCTTTAATAATGTACTGCATGTTTTACTGAGGTATCCATGCTTTACTTATGTACTGCATTCTTTAATAACGTACTCCATGTTTTACTAAGGTACTGCATGTTTTACTAAGATACTGCATGCTTTACTGAGGTACTCCATGCTTTTTACTAATGTACTTCATGATTTACTAAAGAACTGCATAATTTACTAGGGCATTCCATTCGTTAACAACGTACTGTATGCTTTACTGAGGTATTGCATGCTTTCATAAGGTACTGTATGCTTTACTAAGGTACTGCATGCTTTACTGAGGTACTCCATGCTTTACTCAGGTAATGCATTCTTTAATAAGGTACTGCATGCTTTACTGAGGTACTCCATTCTTTACTAAGGTACTGTATTCTTTAATAACGTACTGCATGTTTTACTAAGGTACTGCATGTTTTAATATGTTACTGCATGCTTTACTTAGGTACTGCATGTTTTACTAAGGTACTACATGTTTTAGTAGTTAATGCATGCTTTATTAAAATACTTCATGATTTAATAAAGAACTGCATTATTACTAAGGCATGCCATGCGTTAGTAATGCTTTACTGAAGTACTGCAACGCGTTCTAAGGTACTACGTGATTTACTAAGGTATTCCAAAATTTACCAAGGAACTGCAACGCGTTCTAATGTACTTGTTTTACTAAGGTACTCCATAATTTACTAATGTACGAAATGCCTTACTAATGTACTACATGTCTTTCTAAGTTACTTCATACTCCACTCCACTCCACTCAACGCCACGCCACGCCACGCCACGCCACTCTTTGTGATACTCTGGCAAGCGAGGATGTGTTAAACATTTAAGAATTTGTAAACTAATTTGCTGTATTACTACCTGATTTATTTCATACCTGGATATTGGTGCCGACTTGCACGTGGAGATGTCTTCTGATATTTCATGCAAAAAGTTGTCCAGGGAGCGTCTTTTTTTCAAGCGTCTTTTTATCAACAGTATTATAACGCACAGAATCAGAAAGAAGAAGAATCCCGTCAAAATGCCGATAGTAACCAGCGTCATTGTCGAGACGTCTGCAAATAATATGATACGAATATTACTAACGAACAACACACGCCTGTATCTTTGCTTCCCAGCCTTTGGTCCCATTATTATATACGGTAGCCTAGGTCTGTATGGTTTAGTCATTTTGTACTCGGTTCTAACCAATTAGCCTCGTTTTAGCATGTACGAATACATTATGATGGCGTTACATATACACGAAATGATTGTGTTGCAGCAACGTTGCTGCAATTTTGCGTCAGTGTTGCAGCAACAAGATGGTATCGTCAGAACAGAGTTGTTTGCATGTATATACTGTTGCCGCTAGCGTCATTATCTCTGGCGATGTTTTTGCAACATATAAAATGTTATAAATGTCGTGGCGACATTCTGGCGACAATGAAGAATGTTGCCACAGCAAAGATTTTGGCAACAAAATGAAAAAATGTTGCAAGTTGGCAGCACAGGTTGAATATTTTAAACCATTGGAGTTACCTCCCTTGCAAATTTAAATTGTATTGGCAGTGAATGCATGTTAATTATGTCTGCTGCTATTCACAGGTGAGTTTCATTCAAAGTTATTAGTTTTAAATAAATACTTTTCTTGCACAATGAGGAAAGACAGTACTCTATGATATGAAATAGCTTAAACATATACGGCGACCACAGTGTGTTGGTTGTGCGGTACGTGCAGGTCTACCTGTAAGGTTTTTATGAATCGTGACATACCACGGCCACTCACCCCCATCCCCCCCCACCCCACCCCTCAACCCCACACCACGTTCTGTCGTCTTTTCTCGCTGTATATGGCGTCATTTCGTCTTTTCGTCCTGTTGTCTTTTCGCGGAGAAATAACGAAATGATGACAAATGGCAGAAATCAGCCACCATAGCGTAGCCATTTTCACAGTTTATTGATATCCCGCCTATGGAACGCCATGACTGTCTTATGATGTTGCCGATTATATATGCAGTGCATTTCCCTTTATATGTGGTATAACTTTCATGATATGCAGTGCATTTTTAATTATATGTGGTAAATACATCTTTATATGTGGTAGAAATGTATTTATATGCAGTAGATTAATCATTATATGCGATAGATAAGTCATTGTATGCAGTAGATAAACCATTATATGCGGTTCAGTTATCGTTATATATATAGTGCATTTATTACTAGTTTATCTAATATATGAGATCCTTTGAACATTATATGAAGTACGTTTGTATTTATATGCGGTGCTTCTGTTGACTTCTGTTTGACTGTCGCTTGTATGAGTGAAACGATATATGCGCAGTGAAGCAGTCTATCCTGTTGCTGGATCCGTGTAGCATAGCTTAACGAAGAAATCAGAAGCGGGCCGGGTGACCGAGGCTAGATCCGTGTAGCATAGCGTAACGAAGTAATCAGAAGCGGGCCATGTGACCGAGGCTACGTCGATTTCTTCCGTCAATGGGTATCACTATTGGATCATCCAAATACGGACATCTGCGAAGAGTTTCGATTGCATTTACGGAAAGACGGGATTGCGATAATGGTAAACAAATAAAAGATGTTTTCATAATCTTACTCAATATGTATTACTACCTGCGTTTAAAATATCATCTCTGCATCTAATTGTCTTATGTTTCTTTGTGCAATTTTACGACAATATTAGGTCACGGTTTTCTTTTTACGACAATCAGCTGACAATAGGCTACTTCTTTTGTAATCGCAAATAATAGTTTTTCAGATCGTCAACCTATTGGATTCATATATTGATTTATTCATTTGTGCTTGATTCTTTCATGCGATACCATAGGAGCTCGCGTGCGTTCGCGACGCGAGCTGTGCTCGCTTATTTGAAAAAGGCACAGCCTAAATGGGGATTTATCCAGTTTGAGTAATCAACTTAAAATTTCAAACTGTATAATTGAGGATACTGCACTCATCCTCCATTTTAATAATATGGCTCCTATGCAGTTTTTTTTATTATTATTCCATGTTTCATGTAACTGTAACTCGCCAATACGAAACAGTTGAAAAAAGCATTAAACGTGTATTTTAACACACTACGGGAGTCACGTGCCTCGTATTTGTACAAACTCTGTCTATTTCAGATAAGTTCAAAATCAGTCGAGATGTTGCGAAGGTGCGTGAACGTAGGTGCAAAGGTCAGATTCTCAAAGATATTCCAACATACTGTTGTTTTGTTTTATCAAATTTACACCTATATCAATGATGCGCCACCGCCTCCCACCCACCACTCCCCCATTCTCCAACCACCCCACCACCCCATCATCACCACCACCCGAATATTTTTTTTATTTTTTTTACATATCTCTGCGTTTTGGATTATTTGGATATTAACATTTAAATTTGAACGCAATCATTTACATATAAAACGATTTAGATTAAATTCAGATACACAGATGAAATATCAATAAAAAAAACTGAAATGAGGTCACAATAAACAATTGTTAGATTCTCATCCCCTCCCTCCCCAAGTTGCCTTTCGACCACAAATTTATTTAAAATGATAGCATTTTTGAATTAAAAATGATAAAAATAAAGAAAAATTCACACCCTACCCCAAATTTTACCCCACCTCCTCCCCAACCCACCCCAACCCCACCCATACCCCCACATTGTTTTAGCCTTGTTTTCTGATGGTATGTACTGGCTATAATATTTATTATTGTCTGAAAAATCGAATAGTCGAGCTGCGCGGTTTTCCGACAGCTCTTTTTTATTATTATAAACTGCGAATAAAATTCTTACTTAGTGGTGGAAAAAAAAAGAATCCAATTCTAATAATATATAGATTACATGCATTGTCAAAATTATACATGGAAATGCCGGAAACTAGAGCCGTTTAAGATTTTTAGTCATTGGTATATAGTAATCTAAATCAAAGATCGTGACGTTATAATTAAATAGTATATATAGAGTCTTGCCGAGCATTATATCAATTTGGCTAACGAGTTTGATCAATTCAACAATGAATCAGAACGAATGTTAGATTCTATTTATCACATAACTCACATATCGACTTTTATTGCATTTTGCCTGTCGCTTTAATTAAGGTTGCGTACAGCTAAATATAGCCTGGCTGAAGCCCCGCCTTTTGTTGTTGCGATTCAGTACAGAAGTGAAAGTTCACAGAGTTCACAGAGGTCAGCAGATATAACTTTGAAATATTCAATATGCATTTTCAGGAAGGATAAACTATAGGTAAAATAATCCCCATCAGCTAGGATCATTAAATTAAATATATTTTTTTTTTAATGTTTTTGAAAATTTAACATCCATTGAAATTGCATGTCAATATTCAGTGCGGATTCAATAGTGTTTGTAAACACAGACATGTGCAGAGAGTTTGAGCAGACAAATTTGTCTTTTTCACACTTTCAAAGGCTTTGTGATGGAAATATCTATGAAATAAGGTAATTTAAAGAAAATCTGGTGTATAATTCTTGAGATATTAGCTGACAGGTGCAACAGGAGGTCTATGGGAAAGTATTTAGTTTTCTGCAACCTTAACATGTCAGAAAACGTACATTAACGTGACGTTCATGACGTCATTAGCGTTATGTTATACCACTAGTGGAATATCGAAAATATTGCATGGTGTTATTACACTCCCACACCGCATGTTATATGATAAATTGTAATGTATTAGTCTGATTTTATGACTCCTGATACTCACGCAAGACCTGAATACTGTGAATAGTAGCGTCAGTAGTGCTTATTTAACTGCAAAGTAAATTGAAATTGTCCTATTTAGTCGTATTTATCGATTGTTGTCCATTAATTGGTCCCTGGCGAGACAGTTAGACAGTTAGCGAAACAGTTAGTCAGAACTGATTTATCAGCCTCGATTGCAGAAATTAACGATAGTCGGTCAATTCCGTCATTCTTCGGGGATACCGAGATGCTGCGACTGGCACAGGACAAGGGACATCGCCGAGGAGGCCCGAAGACAAATTACCATGTCGATCTCCAGAAGTAGCTGCTGGTTTCCCGTTACGTATGCTTGACTCCTGTATACTTGGCAGAAATCGGAAACGAAAGGGATACTTTTTTTCAAACTCATAGTTTGTGGACAGAAGTTGATATCGTTAAGGGAATATTCATCCACTATTAATGTGATTTGCTATTATATTCAGTGGTATGACTATAAATGACTTCAACATTCAGGTTTGCAATGTGTTTTCGCGGCTACCTTTTGCAATTGTATTTTGGTCATATACCACTATTGCATTTCCCATATAGCCTTTTGGCCCTATTTCTATATCCGAACGGATGATAAAACCTAACTTTTTTTAAAGAACTATCTTAGAGACAGTAAAAAAATGGCCAGCAAATTGGGGGTATGCTTTCAGCCTCTTATATTTCACAGAAGGTGGGCACTCCCAGAATGGATACAAAGACATTTTGCCTTTTTGCAAATATTCTCTCAGTACAAGTGTATCCATAAAAATGCAAATTTCAGTCAAAATATCCTAAATGGGTTTAATTCCAGCATAATTATGACATACTTATCGAGTAACACATTTTCACTAGTCGAAAACAGGTGTTTCCAGTTTAATTCGAACATAAATATGACAAACGTATCGAGTAGCACATTTTAACTAGTCGAAAGCAGGGGTATCCAGTTTACTTCCAGTTTACTTCCAGCTTACTTATGACATACTTATCGAGTAACACATTTTCACTAGTCGAAAACAGGTGTATCCTGTTTATTTCAATCATAATTATGACATACATATCGAGTAACACATTTTCACTAGTCGAAAGCAGGTGTATCCAGTTTAATTCGAACATAATTATGAAAACGTATCGAGTAACACATTTCCACTAGTCGAAAGCAGGGGTATCCAGTTTACTTCCAGCTTACTTATGACATACTTATCGAGTTACAAATTTTAACTAGTCAAAACAGGGGTATCCGGTTAAATTCCAGCATAATTATGACATACATATCGAGTAACACATGTTCACTAGTCGAAAACAGGGGTATCCAGTTTAATTCGAACATAATTATGAAAACGTATCGAGTAGCACATTTTAACTAGTCGAAAGCAGGTGTATCCAGTTTAATTCCAGCATAATTATGGCATACGCATAGAGTTACAAATCTTCAATAACCGAAAACAGGTGTATCCAGTTTAATTCAAGCATAATTATGACAAACGTATCGAGTTACACATCTTTACTAGTCGAAAGCAGGGGTATCCTGGTTTATTTTTAAAATAATTATGACATACGTATCGAGTAACACATTTTCACTAGTCGAAAGCAGGTGTATCCAGTTTAATTCCAGCATAATTATGGCATACGCATAGAGTTACAAATCTTCAATAACCGAAAACAGGTGTATTCTGTTTAATTCAAACATAATTATGAAAACGTATCGCGTAACACATTTTCACTAGTCGAAAGCAGGTGTATCCAGTTTAATTCCAGCATAATTATGGCATACGCATAGAGTTACAAATCTTCAATAACCGAAAACAGGTGTATTCTGTTTAATTCAAACATAATTACGAAATATGATACGCACTTTCTTTGAATACATACTTTAATAACCTTTTAAACAAATTATTCGATACGACTGATAGTTTCGTATCTCTTTACCAAATAACAACTTAGCATCGGATATTGAAGCGACACTCGGCAATTGTGAAGCATTTATCAAACAATAAACAAAACATATACACTTCTCAAAACTGCTAACTACACCGCTCACGTTTTGGGTTATATATATCGATGGGTTGAATGTTTTTCAATAAAATAAAAATTTGTCTCATATAGTGCAGATTTGTGTTATTTGTTTATTTAATTACAAACAACTATGAAATAATGATATTAACAAAATTATTCATATTTTAAATCGGTGTAGTTGGCTGTTTTGAAAAGTGTATAAAACGTGAGCGGTGTAGTTAGCAGTTTTGAGAAGTGTACATACATTGATAAATACACGATAATGATAACCTAAATCGCCTTGCATATAATTAAACATAAGGTATACTAATTTGGTTATCCATGTTTCTTCGTTATTTTACAATATGTTTAAATATATTAGTATGCAATATCAACATTAATTAGTACGCAGAAACAATTTGATTTGCAATATTCAAATACTCATTAATAATGATTTTTAAATATGCAAGTTTTAAATAAAAACGAACGAGACTGCGTGAGTTTTAAATAATAAGTTTGCCGTGTGTTTGAATTTATCTTCGTACTAAAATGTTCATAAATAATTTATTTAGCTACTCAACAATACACTTTAAAACTTTCGTATACATGTATACATATGGCATTTACGTGTTACTGTATTTACTTACTGTACTTTCCATCCGATGCAATCTGAAATGGTTTCAATGTCGTGAAATTAAGTGACGTACAGAAACTCCATTTATGTTATCATTTAAAATCACTTTGGTATTCATTCAAAGTGGGGGCGATAACTGATAACCCACTATTAAAATGCCATACATGTTCACGGTTGTTATTATCAATTCAGTAGAATGTAGGCCTTTTCGTTTAAAGGTTTAAACGTAAACGAGAGATATAAGGCAGTCTGACATTTCAACTCGTTAATAAATTAGTTGGCTGAATAGTGTTTTACGTAATTATCAGCACAGTGTAAGGCTAAATATAAGACGGTCGATTTGTTCGTGGAGGAAGACCACCCACGTCATCCTGCGTATAATCAATACTGTATACCTCCCACCATCCGTAAGAATTGACACTTTCTCACAAGGCGATCTCCCAACAGGTTTCGAACCCACAGCGGTGAGAGGCCAGAAGGTTTTAAACGCAGCGTCTTTACCATCCTGGCCTCAGAAGTTATCCATTAATACATCTCCGCGCTCATATATACATACATACAGTAACATTACCATGTGTATTAATATGTGCTAATTTGTGTTAATAACCATTAAAGTAGCTATCCCGCCAACAACAGACACATTTTACACCATATGTACACCGCGTTTAGAGTTACCAGCATATAATTCATTTTACGCATATTCAATCACGCCCTTCTTTAGAACCGTGCCAAAAAAACTTTAATTGTAATCGGCCCATATACATAATTATCTGACCTGAACATCTGGACAGAGTTTTTTGATACACGGTTTTGTAGTGTAATTTTGCCGTCAAGTAAGCACCTCGATGTGTTAATACATTATTATTTTGACTTGAAAAATGATTGCATCTATAATTAAATAAAGTTTCGAAATTTTATTTTTTCTACATTATCCGTAGGTTTAAAAATATATATGTTTATATTATTGGTGCATAATAATCTACTGTCAGTAATACGGAAACGTATTTTGCTTTGATCTTTTCAAATACTTATTAAATTATGATTTGTAAATGTGCAAGGCATACAGAAAAACTAATGTTAGTTTTTTCTGTATGCTTTGCACATTTACAAATCATAATTTCACCTACGGATAATGTAGAAAAAATAAAATTTCGAAACTTTATTTAATTATAGATGCAATCATTTTTTAAGTCAAAATAATAATGTATTAACACATCGAGGTGCTTACTTGGATACTTGATAACAGCTTCTTGCCTTGTGTCCCTTTAATTAATGGTATTATGAAATGAACGTAAATGAAAAGAAGTTATACACATTTCTTTTAGTCGATGATTTTACTAATAGCTTAGGTCCTCTTCAAACTGACCCGTGTATACCACAATACAGCTGTAATAGGAAATATTCATTATGGGACATTCGGCAATCTTATTCTTTTTAAAACTCGCGGCGTCCATTTTCACAAGCAGTAATCTTAATTATTAGACTAGTTCAAAGCAAATTGTTTTAGCCTATTACTAACTGTTGATTATATTGCACCATAATATAGTATGTGTTTATATACAATAATAGAATAAAAAAGAAAAAATGAAAACTAAACCTTTCTTTAATTATATGCAATAGGATTTAAAGGGACGCACGAATCTTGATTTTTTTTTAAAACTCACGGCGTTCCATAAGCGTTTCTACGTTACTCAGCTGCGTAACGTGCATTTTTGAAAAGAACTAATATCAATTATTAGAATAGTTTAAAGCAAATTGTCAAGGCTATGACTAACTGTTGATTACATTGCATGAATAATATAATATGTAAACCTATCTTAGAATAAAAAAGTAAAAAAATGAAACTAAACTTTTCTTTAATAATATGCAAGCAGATTTAAAGTCAAAACTGGATTAATAAATCGAGATGATAATTTTAATGTTTGATGACAGCTCTTAGATTGCTCCTTTAAGATGGCTTACCTTGTATATCGATCAGCTCATTTTGTACATCGGTGTCTGTTGCCTTCCCTAATTCGTTTGGAATGTCATCCACCATCACTTAATACATTCAAAAAATTATTATACGTATTGCTGATACTGACATTTTCACCAGTACGTCACGTGATGCGTTTAGAAGCAATAAAATCCTGACACTCCCCGGACTCCAACCCACGACAAAAAGAGAAAGGTTGACGTAGTCACGTAAACATGTCACGTGACGTGTGTTACGATTTAATTACAATTTATCGACTAAGGTTTTGCTGTGCGAAAGATAAGGGGCTCTAGTACTTAGGATATTAAATATATTGATCCGTTGACCAGATGTTACATTTACACATAAAGACCGATAACGCTTCAAAAGAAACGCATACTATTAGTATAAAGTGCACAAGGACGAATGTCTACGGTGTCGTGTTAGGGTCGATGGTCGATGGTAAGATGCGATGGTCGATGGTAAGATGCGATGGTCGATAGTCCATCGCATCTTACCACCGACCATCGCATCTTGCCATCGACCATCCCATCTTATGGTCGATGGTAATATGCGATGGTAATATGACCCTAACAGGACACCGTAAATGTCGCACACACCATAAGACGGGATGGTCGATGGTAAGATGGGATGGTTGATGGTAAGATGCGATGGTCGATGGTAAGATGGGATGGTCGATGGTAAGATGCGATGGTCGATGGTAAGATGCGATGGACTATCGACCATCGCATCTTACCATCGCATCTTACCATCGACCATCGCATCTTACCACCGACCATCGCATCTTGCCATCGACCATCCCATCTTATGGTAGATGGTAATATGCGATGGTAATATGACCCTAACAGGACACCGTAAATGTCGCACACACCATTTTGATAAATTATGGTTTCTTTATAACAAGCATGTTCTTGCATTAGTGGGTAGCGAGACATAGCAGTCACTTTGCCGGCGGCGGCGGCGGCCACATTTTAAATCAACTATATCTCAACAACCGTTGCTCGAATTTTTCTGAAACTTTGTCAGATGCTTTATTGGGTCAATGGACATCACGTAATGCCAAAATTACCAAGGTCAAGGTCATATTTTGCTTTAAGTTCCCAAAACGTAACCTTGGTTAGGTAACTTAACTTCAGTTAAATACAGTGATTGCCTTTTCTTTGTTTGATACTTGGTCATATGTATTGTTGGCATTGGTGGACATCACTGAACGACAAAAAATACAAAGGTCAAGGTCATATTTTGCTTATTTTCCCCAAAACTTAACCTTGATTAGGTAACTTAACCTTAGTTAAGTAACTTAACCTCAGTTAACTTTATGCGATTGCCTAACTTTATGTCTTTGATACTTGGTCATAAGTTTGGTTGGCATTGGTGGACATTGGTGAACGACACAAAATACCAAGGTCAAGGTCACGTTTTGCGTTATTTAACCTAAACATCAGTTTGGGTAGGTAAGTTAACCTCAGTTAACTTTCTCTGATAACTTTTATTTCTTTGTTTGATACTTGTATTGTTGGCATTTGCGGACATCACTGAATGACAAACATTACCAAGGTCAAGGTCATATTTTGAGTTATTTTCCCCAAACCTAAGGTAAATATCATAAAACTTCATACGTGAACTGCATTTTGAGGTCAGTAGGTCGAAGATCAAGGTCACCGGCACCAGATAATGAAAAACCTTGTCCGGTACATAACACCTCTCTTCCTGAAGCAAAGCTCATGAAACTTCATAGGTGAACTGCCTGTGGTAAGAGAACGACCACTATTGATTTTCAGTTCAGTATATCTAAGGTCCAGGTCACAGGGACCCGATAATGAAAAACTTTGTCCGCTCCATAACTCCGTTCACCCTGAAGCAAATATCATGAAACTTCATAGGTGAACTGCCTGTAGTGAGAGGACGACCATTTCTGATTTTGATTCAGTAGGTCAAAGGTCAAGGTCACCAGCATCCGTTAATGGAAAACCTTGTCCGCTCCATGACTCCTCTTTCCCGAAAGCAAAGCTCATGCAATTTCATAGGCGAACTGCCTTTGGTGAGAGAATGACCCCTGTTGATTTTGAGGTCAGTAGGTCAAAGGTCAAGGACACCGGCACCCGATAATGAAAAACATTGTCCGGTCCATAACTCCTCTGTTCCTGAAGCAAATCTCATGAAACTTCAAAGTTGAACTGCCTACGGTAAGCGGATGACCCCTATTAATTTTCAGTTCAGTATATCAAAGGTCCAGGTCACAGGGACCCGATAATGAAAAACTTTGTCCGCTCCATAACTCCGTTCACCCTGAAGCAAATATCATGAAACTTCATAGGTGAACTGCCTGTAGTGAGAGGACGACCATTTCTGATTTTGATTCAGTAGGTCAAAGGTCAAGGTCACCAGCATCCGTTAATGGAAAAACTTGTCCGCTCCATGACTCCTCTTTCCCGAAAGCAAAGCTCATGCAATTTCATAGGCGAACTGCCTTTGGTGAGAGAATGACCCCTGTTGATTTTGAGGTCAGTAGGTCAAAGGTCAAGGACACCGGCACCCGATAATGAAAAACATTGTCCGGTCCATAACTCCTCTGTTCCTGAAGCAAATCTCATGAAACTTCAAAGTTGAACTGCCTACGGTAAGCGGATGACCCCTATTAATTTTGAGGTCAATAGATCAAAGTTCAAGGTTACCGGGACCAGAAAATGAAACATTTTGTCCGTTCCATAACTCCTCTCTCCGTGAAGCAAATCTCATGAAACTTGATAAGTGAACTGCCTGTGATGGAAAGATGGCCCCTATTGGTTTTGAGCTCCGTTGGTCAAAGGTCAAGGCCACCATTACCTGATCATGAAATCGCATTTCACTCAATCTTTACTCAAACAGTAGGGTGGGAAATGTGGTGTGGGGGGCTGGTAGTGGGGGGTTAGTTGTCGTGTAGATTTCAACGGTTCCGAAGTTGTGACCCATTGGCTACCAAATGGGTGGGGACGGACCGCAGGGCCGATGCTGTTCGGTTGGTTGTATCCGTCTGTTCATGCCCAGTAAGAGTATATATCGTTACAGTATGGGGATCAGTTTCCAAGTTATGACACATGGGCTACCATATGGATGGGGGCAAACCTCCGAAACCATGCTGGTTAAATAGTTAGATCCGTTTGTTCATGCCAAGTAAGTGTATATATGGTTACAAGGTGGGGATCTCAAAGGTTTCCAAGTTATGACCCAGGGGCTATGTCCCCATATTTAGGAAAGGACACAGGGCCAGCGCTGGTTGGACAGTTGTATCCGTCTGTTTATACCCATAGTTATAAGATGGGGATCTCAACAGTTTTTAAGTCCTGGACCATGGATTATGTCCACAGGGGTGTAGTTTCAGAGAAGGAAATGTTTTAAAGATTTTCATACATAACTATGTAAAACTGTGAAGCCCGGGGCGAGGCAAATTTTAAGCAAGATCACCGTTTGAGCAAACCTGGTAGGTGACCAGTAAGCTAATGCTGCCTGCAAATTATTATACCTCTAGCTCTTGTAGTTTCAGAGATGAAGATTTTTTTAAATATTTTCCTATTTATCCCAATGGAAAACTGTGACCGCCTAGGCAGGGCAGGATTTGATCCACAGGGTCACCATTTGAACACACTTGGTAGAGGACCAGAAGTAATATATAAGATATCTATGCTTTGTGAATTCAGAGAATATGTTTCAAGATTTTCCTTATATAAGTATATGCAAAACATACAAAATCTCTGTATACACACTTTGGACCCCCAGAGGCGGCCATTCATTTCTGACCACGGGGCTTCATTTGATAGTCAAGGAATTGGCGATCAATAATAAAGAAAAACTGTCGAATATATTCAGTGGTTCTTTAGAAGAAGATTGTTTAATGTTTCGACCTTTTGTGGCAACGGCGGCATTGACCTAATTGTAACAAATTTTAAAACCATTGACCCATGATTCATCCATGTGAAAAATAGTCAAACTTGACCTCTGGCAAGCGGTTTCCGAGAAGAAGTTGTTTAAGCAAAAGTTAACGATGGAAAGACGGACGGAAGGGCGAATAGTGATCCCAAGAGCACAGCTGAGCCGAATCATCTGACCCATGGTGAGCTAAAACGTCTTGGCTCAGGCGAACTTAATCTGTACGTTATCTCTCATGAAAATTAAACTCAGGACTTAAAAGGCATATCACTACTGAAGTGAAGATGGGGACCTATATTTAAGCTAGTTTCATTTTTCAGTCCATTTTCACGCCGTCAGTAGGCAGCTATCCCGTATGTTTGTTAAAGAAAACATGGGCAAAGGTAAACTCAATCCAAACACAGTGACACCAAAATATGTAAATAAACACTTGAATATGGCAAACATTGCAGTTTCGGAGAACGGGATCCTACAGTTGCACGAGGACCAAAACTGTCATATTCAGTGTATATTTAATTTGCTCTTTGTATATGTCACGGTGCGGACCTACGGTGCCATTGCGTTGGGGTGTTTTGATTTTTATAGAACCACTTATTTCTGAATACTTCGTCAACTGATTCACTGTACATGTACTTTTTAATAAGCATATTCTGCCTTCACCATCTACAATAAGAACAGCATGTTCATGAAAAAGAACATTTAATATTATTAATACTTCGTTTCGCATATCGTTTTAGTACGCATGCATCAGGTAACACATGCATGTACAGCTGTGTCAAAGTCAACATGAATCGTAAGCGTAAAATATTAAAATATGAATCGTAAGCGTGTAACACAATGTAACAATAATTTAACATGACTTTATTGTTTATTGTATGAGCCTCATTTTAGATGGAACAGTTATGCAATATGAACCTTAACTGATTAATAAGCCTCTGTAATACATACAAGAATATAAAAAAAATAACAAACATTAATACAATCAGAAATACAGAATCAATATTTCAGTGATAATCACGAATTTGAAAGTATTTAAGTAGATCAAGCGACAAACGGTTATATAACTATTTTTACATACCACATGTATGTGTTCACTTTGACCGAGAACATTCAAGAACATTCAATTATTAAATCCCAACATTTAACACTGTATTTATGTGTTTTTGCATGTCATAACATAAGGTATATTAAATAAAAGCTATAAAATGTTAAGATGCCTTTTTAAAAGAATTTGAAAGTTAAGATGCCTTTTTAATTGTATTTAAAGAAGGAACTAAAAGGAGCACTTGCTTACTACTCTTAAATGTACTAGCATCATTTTTAGAACGATGTGGTTACATCTTCATCATGAACGTATTCCACCGTCTCCACAAATTCGACCGTTTTCTTCGCCTTTCGACCATGACTGGTGCTTTCTGCGGGTGTGTCAACAGCTTGAAGTTGTTTTGAATCTGCATTCTTGTCTTCGAAGTCCTTATCCTCGTCATCGGAGTCTAATTCGTCATCGGTTTCTGTCTCACCTACATCTATTTGAATATTGATTACTCCAGGGTGTTCATCAACAGCATCGGAAGCAGGTCGTTCATCTCCGCTATGGGTAGGTTTGACGCTGTTCTCAGCATCTGAATGAGCCACATTAGAACCTACTAACGCTTCATTTTCATGACTTTGATCTGGTCGTACGAATTCCTCGCTTGTACCTTGCTCTATATCACGACTGATCCGCGGACTTGAAGTCATGACCGGCCCTTCTCCAAGCAGCAGTAAACCATCTGATACTCTGTGTGTGGGTGGTGACCCTTCTTCCGATGTATCCGGCGTGCGATGACCACTGGAATGCTCGGACGCATTTTCCACACCGCTGTCAGCCAGGCTCTGTTCGCCATGGAGGTCAGGTGGATCGGCATCGTTAGCAATAGGCTCTTCATTGAAATCTATGCGAATTTCCTGCGACTCGTACATCGGTTTTGAATTCATCTGCTTGGACAACATGGAGCTGTAGGTTGAAATAAATGTTAGCACTATAAGTATGCGTGTATTGTTACGTTGGGAAATTAACATATAGACGATATTTGCAGTTTTCAAGTGAATAACATGTTTTATTTTCGAAATATCCGTTATAATATCCTGCTAATATAAGCTTTCCCAATGCTTAATGGAATTAAGGCGGGACCACGTAATGACGACAAAACAACAAATGCTAGTTTAATGTTATGCCTTATAATGAAAGTTTATGCAGAAAAAAAGATTATACTTTTGGCGACGTCATAGGTTCAGTATGCTAAAGCTTCTAAATTACTTGACCGATATAAAAACAGTCCGACCCATTTTCTTAATTATTTACAAGCTAATGATATAATTTAAATTTACAACCACACTCCTATCAGATAGTCTCCAGTCCCTTTAACGGCGATCTTAAAGCATTATGTGTGTCAATCCAAATTCGAATAAAGCCATCAAACTGTATTTCAGTTTCATCTGAAATGTACATATGCCATCGACTAGGTCCCATGATCCGTCCGATTGAGTTATTGATAATAATTTTTTTGTTTTATAAATCATTAATAATATTTAATACGATGCTTAACAGCTGTTATTTTATAGTCGAAGTAAAATGTATTTGAATACTATGCACAACTATTAGCAATATAAACTCCGTTTTAACTAATATTGACCATTCAGCAACCAAAAACAGCCGAGTCGTCGCATTTTTCAGCCCAAACGGTTTCATAAACAATAATTAAACCGAAGGTAACATGCGGCTTATATAAATGCAGATGTACATTTTATAAGAAACTGGAATACATTATCAGTGTTTTCAAATATTCAGATTGACACCAAACACTCTTCCAGATCGCCCCCAGTACCTTTAAACTTCACGTTTCTGATAATAAGTGGTTCGTGTTTTCGTACCTGATCGTGTTCGTACCTGATCTCATTTTCTTGAAATGCGGGATTGATCACTCCTGCAGCGGCCCCGCCGTTCAATGACGACAGTTTACTGGAGCGACGACTTCTCATCGATTCGAGCTCAACCTCTTCAAACTGGTAATCTTCATTGAGCCTTCTCAGCTGGAGTTTATTGTGTTCAAACCTTAAAGAAGATCGATAATAATAATAAAAATAATAACAATAATAATAATAATAATTATAATAATAATAAAAAAAATAAAATAATAACAATAATAATAATAATAACAATAATAATAAAAATAATAACAATAATAATAATAATAATGATAATAATAAAAATAAAAATAATAATAATAAAATAATAATAATAATAACACTAATAATAATAAAAATAATAATAATAATAATAAAAATAATAATAAAAAAATAATAATAATAATAATAAAATAATAACAATAATAATAATAATAATAATAATTATGATAATAATAATATAATAAAAGTAATAATAATAATAATAATAATAATGAAAATAATAACAATAATAATAATAAAAATAATAATAATTGTAATAACAAAGCAACAATAATAATAATTAATAATAATAATAATAAAAATAATAATAATAATAATAATAATAATAATAACTACTACTACTACTACAACTACTACTATTACTACTACTACTAGTACTACTATTACTACTACTACTACTACTACTACTACTACTACTACTAATAATAATAATAATAAAAATAATAATAATAATAATATCTTCAATGCAAATGAATAATTAGGGCTAAGATTAATAAAAATATGAGCTTTAAAATATGATTAATTGATAATAAAAGCTTTTCAAAAACACAGCTTAAGACGACACACTTTACAAGTTGTATACTTGTTATAATTTATTTCTAAGAAAACACATAAACTTGAACGCTTTAACATTTGTTCATGCGATCAGAGCAGACGATTTAAACTCGTTATTTTGCAGTTCATCCGTATCCCCAATCAAGCTAACCAAGAAATGCACAAAACAACGAGAATTCTTAGCCCTGAATCGTTCACCTGATGATCTTCAAAGATGAAGTATATGTCAGACTCACTTATAATTTCATATCAGAATTATATCATGCAGTCGATGGCGGGCTCAAGCCCCATGGCTATGCACCCAGGTGTGAGCACGGACCCGTGGCCAATGATAGTTAGATGGTTGTATCCATCTGTACATGCGCAGTAAGTGTATTCATGCTCAGTTAGTATATAATTGTGGTTTTAAAAAAGACAAAAACGTAGAAACTCCACGAAAGCCAGGTTTTCCATAAGATTTCTACATGTTTCTTTCATATTTTTCATTCCATATATCCTACCTCCATATCAAATTTCACTTCACTCACTCCTAACTGACTTTATTACACGGAAAACGTTTTCTCTATTTTAGTAATAGTGGACATAACCTTGACCAAGTAACTTCAAATGCAATCATTTGTTTCCTTTCCATATCAGCACCCAACACAGGAAGTTTCATCGCAATATCTCATTCCTGACTTCATATGTTATACCAAGTTTCCCTTCCATAGGAGCTACCAACCAACACAGCAAGTTTCTTCGCGATATCGCAGTCCTAACAATGGTTATTGAGTGGAAACACTTTTCTATTTTTAGTTACCGTAGCCTTACCCTGACCCTAATGACCGCATATGCAATCCCACGCTTCCTTTCTATATAAGCTACCCACACAACCAGTCTCGTTGCTATATCCCCATTCCAAACTAAAGGTATAGCCCAGAAACCATTTTTCTATTTTAGAAACACTGACCTTGACCCCAGTGACCTCAAATCCAATCCCAAACAGCATGGTTTGTCACAATAGTTCATTCCTAACAAAAGTTATTGAGCGGAAACCATTTTTCTATTTTAGTAACAAATCTCTATAATTTTGACCCCGGAGAACGGCCATTTTTTACCTCGGGGACTTCATTTGAACAAACTTGATAGAACTGGTGTTGGCGATTAATAATAAAGGAAAAATGTCGAAATTTGTCCAGCGGTTCTTCAGAAGAAGACATTTTAAAGTTTCGACTTTTTATGGTAACGGCGGCCATCTTCGATGTCACGTTGACCTAATATTAATAAACTTTAAAGACATTGGCCTAAATGATGCACGTGAAGTTTGGTCAAAATCATACATGTGGTTTATGCGCAGAAGTCGTTTAAGCAAACGTTAGTGGATTGCCTTCGATGGACGACGGCCGAGACGAACGGACAAAAGGCGGTCACAATAACTCACTTTGAGCCTTCAGCTCATGTGAGCTCAAATCTATCCTCTCTTACAGATGTTCGCCACTCGGCTACTATCAAAGTGGCGAAAAAAGTTACTCCAACCCTGATGGACAACTTCAAGGGTATGTAGCTTGGTCATTTGAAAAAATAGCATATTTTCATAAACATACCGTCTCCATGAGTATTGCAATATAACTAAAGTGACTAGCGTCCCAAAGAAGATGACGATGGCGATACATATGAGAGCTATTTGTGGTGCGGTGATGGCGGACTGGTCGAAGAGGACCGGCCTCGAAACAACCGACACAATCCACGCAATATCCGTGTTAGCAAACAGCGCCAGCAGTAACGGCGAGCTTTTGGTTATTAACCTGAAAGGTAAGATAATGGTTTATTTCACGTCAACTAACATTGTTATTAATAACATTATTTATATTTATGAACATCTGTTGTTCGACGTATACATATATAAATCCATTTACGTTGTCTTAATATATGCTATAACGATCGAGGCTTGATACAGAGGACTGATATAATACGATTGTTTACTAGAGTTTATTTCTAGAGTAGATAACCTCGAGTGGACTCACGAAACAAGCTTTCAGAATACTTACTCTAGTAACGATCCTTGTATTGTCATGAACCATCAAAGAATGCTCGTAATCGTTTACAGTAGAGTAGATTCTAGACCAGTTTATACACAGGTAGGTAGGACATTTTAGGTACTAAGTATATTTTACAATACAATTGAAGAAAAATAGACAACCTTTGGCTAAACAATTTCATCCAACGAAATTGTTTTCGGACTCTAAAATGCGCGAAACCACTACGTGAGTATATATATATATATAATTATTTTTTTTATCTAACTTTACACGATAAAATACAATCAATGATGTTTCAAACATATATATAACAACATGTTGTATGTATATCAACTTGCATTTTATATATTTATCAATTTGTCTTTCTTTCTACTTTGTTTCTTTTTTTATTCATTTTCTTTCTTTCATACTTTATCTAATCTGCGTTTTCATTTCTTTAAGATGAGATCAGCAATCCAGTTGTGTAACGGAATATATACTGATTACCTCCCCTTTACCTTTATATGAGATCAGCAATCTAGTTGTGTAACGAAATATGTATTGATTACCTCCCCTTTACCTTTATATGAGATCAGCAATGTAGTCGTGTAACGGAATATCTACTGATTACCTCCCCTTTACCTTTATATGAGATCAGCAATGTAGACGTGTAACGGAATATGTATTGATTACATCCCTTTACCTGTATATGAGATCAGCAATCTAGTTGTGTAACGGAATATGTATTGATTACCTCCCCTTTACCTTTATATGAGATCAGCAATCTAGTTGTGTATCGGAATATGTACTGATTACCTCCCCTTTACCTTTATATGAGATCAGCAATCTAGTCGTATAACGGAATATCTACTGATTACCTCCCCTTTACCTTTATATGAGATCAGCAATCTAGTCGTGTAACGGAATATCTACTGATTACCTCCCCTTTACCTTTATATGAGATCAGCAATCTAGTCGTGTAACGGAATATGTACTGATTACGTCCCCTTTACCTTTATATGAGATCAGCAATGTAGTCGTGTAACGGAATATCTACTGATTACCTCCCCTTTACATTTATATGAGATCAGCAATGTAGTCGTGTAACGGAATATGTACTGATTACCTCCCCTTTATGTTTATATGAGATCAGCAATGTAGTCGTGTAACGGAATATCTACTGATTACCTCCCCTTTACCTTTATATGAGATCAGCAATGTAGTCGTGTAACGGAATATCTACTGATTACCTCCCCTTTACATTTATATGAGATCAGCAATCTAGTCGTGTAACGGAATATGTACTGATTACCTCCCCTTTACCTTTATATGAGATCAGCAATGTAGTCGTGTAACGGAATATCTAGTGATTACCGCCCCTTTACCTTTATTTGAGATCAGCAATCTAGTTGTGTAACGGAATATGTACCGATTACCTCCCCTTTATGTTTATATGAGATCAGCAATGTAGTCGTGTAACGGAATATCTACTGATTACCTCCCCTTTACCTTTATATGAGATCAGCAATCTAGTTGTGTAACGGAATATCTACTTATTACCTCCCCTTTACCTTTATATGGGATCAGCAATGTAGTCGTGTAACGGAATATCTACTGATTACCTCCCCTTTACCTTTATATGAGATCAGCAATGTAGTCGTGTAACGGAATATCTACTGATTACCTCCCCTTTACCTTTATATGGGATCAGCAATGTAGTCGTGTAACGGAATATCTACTGATTACCTCCCCTTTATCTTTATATGAGATCAGCAATCTAGTCGTGTAACGGAATATCTACTGATTACCTCCCCATTATCTATATACGAGATCAGCAATCTAGTTGTGTAACGGAATATGTACTGATTACCTCCCCTTTACCTTTATATGAGATCAGCAATGTAGTCGTGTAACGGAATATCTACTGATTACCTCCCCTTTACCTTTATATGAGTACCTTTATATGCGATCAGCAATCTAGTCGTGTAACGGAATATGTACTGATTACCTCCCCTTTACCTTTATATGAGTACCTTTATATGCGATCAGCAATCTAGTCGTGTAACGGAATATGTACTGGTCACCTTTTTATATTATAAACCTGTGTGCGCCCCTTCGCTGTATACAGCTAGGCTTTATCACCGGCATATATGAGTCACGATTGTCTAGCACGTGAAAGCTTTGTACTGAGACACGAATGGCACGTGTCTTGAACCAAAACAAACCTGCTGATGTTCAAAGCAAACCTAGTCTCTTTATATAGTGTATCAAGTGTCTCTGTATATAGTGAATTCAAAAGGATTAACTTACGAATTATGACACTATTATTGGTGTCCGGTAAGTAAATACTAAAGCAAAATGTTAAACCTTTCTATGATGTTATGTTGTCTGCATGTATGTTTTAAGTATGTACGTTTTATGTTTATTTCATATCTGAATATTCTTAAAATATCAGACGTGTCGTGTTTATATTCACAGTTGAGGTAGGACTTGTAAATGCAAAATCCTATTACTGCCATGACTTTAGTTACCTCACTGTAACTTTCCCGATTTATTTTGTAGCCTAATATGATGTATTTAAGCTGTGCCATGTTTTTTTCGTATTCAAATTGATATTTTTATATTTCTTTGTATGTGTTTCCAAAAGGACTATATAGAGCGTTGCACGCAATGAAGATGTAATTGTATGTGTCTACTTTGTAACAGTTAAGACAAAAAGGCGTATCTCTGATTTTGTAATTATGCAGTTGGCAGTATTTATGACCTAGCTTAAATTTGAGCTGTTTGACTCTGTTGTCTTCTATTTGATGTATCGTTGAGTATACTCTGTTCCAGTCTATTTCATTTAAACTAAATTCTTGTTTCCATGTATTGTGCATGAAAGGTTTTAAATAAGCTTACTCTACCAACGTGCTATAAATATATCGTCCATCAGTTTTATCTAAATATACTTTTGTATTGTTTTTAGTAGAAATAAAAATGTTTAAGCCTGTTTTAACCTTTGTAAGCATTGCATTATATATTTCCATCTTGCTGGTATAGCGTTAAGAATGGATGCAATTTCAGTTATCCAACTTTGTTTTGCAATTAATTGATTGTAGATGACATTCTGGGATATAAGACCATCTTCATCTAGTATGTCATTAATAAATATCAGATCTGAATTAATCCAGTTTGTGAAAGTCAAAGCTTTTCCTTTTAGTTTAATGTTTTTGTTACCCATATTATACGTTGCCTAATGTCAGTAAAATTATTATGTTAGGATTTTGCCCACCGCCCATTTTATCCAATATGTTAAAAGATCTATGTAAATTCTGGTAATGTCTGTATATTCTCTAAACTATTGATATTATCAAGGTTCATGTGAAAAATTAGGTAGTCTTTACCATATTCTCCAAAGAAGTATTGAGAAATTACTTTCCAATAACGATTTAATCCATTTAAGTTTAAGTGAAATAAAAAAGGATTCTGTGTAACAATAGATACGCCTCCCTTTTCTTTGAGATCAATCAGATTTTTTCTTTTAAGTTTTTCTCGTTTGCCTTCCCATAAGTATGTAAAAATCATGGTATTTATCTTTTTAATAATAAGTTTAGGTATAATACATGCCTGAGCTATATATGTGAATTTTGGAAGTATCAATGTTTTGATTATTTGAGCTCTACCAAAATTCGTTGGTTTTATCTTCATCCAGTTATGGATTGTTTGTTTGCATGTGTCAAGTTTAGCTGTTAGATTAAGGTTCGCATATTTTATTTTATCTGTTCCAAAATAAACAGCAAGAGCTTTAATAGTGCTGTCTGGCCATGCTATATTTCCAACCTTTTCTTTACATCGTTTTAATTTACCTATCCACATACCCTCGGTTTCGTTTTTATTTAAAATTAACCCCGAATGTTTTTTAAATATTTTGATTATATTTATTTCCTCGATTATTTCATCTTTCGATGTAACAAAGATAGTAGTGTCGTCTGCATGTTGAAATAATTTTAAGGATTTTACAACGCCTTTTACCTTCACTTGTATGCCTCGTATATTTTGATTATTTCTTATATTTGTTGCTAATACCTCTGCTATTATTATAAATAAAGAGCAGAGATAGGACATCCCTGCTTTAAACCTCGTGATTGAAAAAAGGAACGGACTTCCAACCGTTATTTATAACACAACAGCTTGTTTTAATCCAGTTTTTAAATGACTCTTTGAATCCGAATTTGTCCTAGGTTGTATGCATACATGGCCATTCACATGTATCAAATGCCTTTTTAAAATCTAAAAATAAAATTGCCCATTAATGTCTAGCTTATCAGTGCAATCTACTATGTCTTGAATCAGTCTTATATTATATCCTGTATATCTATTTTTAATATATCCTTGCTGGTCATTGTTAATTAGTGTCGGTAAAACTTCTTGGAGTCTTTTCTCTAGTGCTCGTGTTGCACTTTTAGAATTCTGATTTAACAGTGTTATTGCCCTCCAGTTGTCTTAGTATTCTGGATCACCCTTTTTATATAATAAAGTTAACACACCCATTCTTCGGGTCTGGAAAAGCTGACCTTTTTTTTCTATCCGTCATTTAAAGAGTTGGTGACTAAAACACTATACAGGTCCCAGAACTGTTGGTTGAACACTGCTTTATTCCATCGATACCAGGGCTTTTATTGCATTGCATTGAACTGACGAAATCTGACACTTTCATGTAAAACTGCACATTTGTTTGCATCCTGGTCATTTAATGAGTTTTCCAAATTTGTTTCATTTAGATAATTATGTGTATCATTATCCTATGTATTTCTGAGCTATACAGTTCTTTGTAGAATTGTACTTCTTCTTTTAAAATCGCTTACGAGGGTCATTCAATAAGTTCTGTCACTAACGCGTTTTAACAATTATTTGCTCGTTGTGAGTGTTGATGTATGATACCAAATGAAAGAGAGTTCCAATACCATTCCATTGATGGTACAATGAATGCTGTATCTTTTGTGTGACGAAAGTTATGGAACTTATAATACACATCACTTATACATACTGAAGCATTTTCGTCTTGAGTTTTTTCAGGTATGTTAATTGTTACTTTTTTAAATGCCTGTTTCTCTTTAAGTACTTGTCGAAGACCTTTGGAATTTCTCATACATTACCAGTTATATCTGTGCATTACACGATTTAGAAATAAAGCATGGTAGATGAAAGGTATTGTCTTAGAAATTAACATTTTAAGTTAACGTGTAAAAATAATTTAATGATAAATGGACATTAAATGGAAGGGCAGTCTTCTGAAATAGCGTTTTTGGATGATCAATATGTTCACTAAACATTATACAAAATTCTACAATAATGTGTTGAATATGAAATTTAAACACTGAAGGACTAGGATTTGTAAAAAAATATGAAAACATATTAATACTATGAGAATAATTACGACATTTAAAAGATATTATAACATTTCCGTAAACAAAATGAAGAAAATCAGTGTTATTTCTGCTAAAATTAAGGGATATGCATTCACTCATATCTGGTTTGCAGCAAGACCTTTCCGAATTATCGACAATAATTTTCATGGATTATGAGCGAATAACAACAGATGGCGTACAAGAAAATTTAAAAGCATAGAATTATTCAAATAATTTGTGCAATGTTTTGTAACAAGGACATTTTCAGAGATGCCAGTATCCAAAAGGTGTGGTAGGGGGAGGTAATTCATGGGTATAAATAACCGGAAAATTTTCATTTTTGTTGTGGAATTTAAGAGAGCGAACCCAGTAGTACTATAAATACATTACTTTATCTCAGTGTAATATCCAGTTCAAAGGATATATGCCTAGTGACAGAACTTTTTGAAGCACCCTCGTATCTATCAGATATGTGTAAACCATTTATGTTTAACGTGATTATCACTTTACTTGTTTGCCTTGATTTTTTAAACCCAAAAAGTATTTGTTATTTTTTTCTCCTTTTTCTAACTATTCAACTCTAGATCTTATCTGCGCTCCTTTTGATTTATTTTTATATGTAAGTTATATTTCTGCTTCTAGCTCCTTTTTTCTCCTTTTTAAGATTTTTCATTCAATATTTGTTTATTATCCTCTAATTTATTTATCATGCTCAGTCTATCTTCTAATAATTAGAAGACATTTTGCGTTGCTTTTCTTTTTGTTTTGCATATATTATTGATTGTTCCTTAATTGCAATTTTGAAAATTTCCCATAAAAGTTGATAACCTGTGACTGCGCGATTATATTCTGTAGAGCAAGTATTTATTATTTACTTTATGATATTTCTATATTCATCATCCGAATAAGTAGCGAATTGTTTAGTTTCCAATACCCTGGTCCTTTATCATTTGATTTATTTCAATTTTAGTGAACCTGCTAAATGATCTGTATATTTTATTTGAGCTGGTCTAATGTCACTAGAATGTACTGCTGGTCTTATGTTTCCATATATGAGCCAAAAGTCCATTCTACTTTTCCCTTCAACGTGTTTCCTTTTCCACGTAATTGAGATGTATTGTTATGTAATTGTCTCCAAATATCTATTAAAATAGTATGAGAGTGGACCTCAGGAAACGGCCGAACACGACACATACGAAATATTGAAGTCTCGGTTTGATTGAGACCGTTTATGCACGGTAGTGAAATATGCTAGCTACCGCTCACGCCCTCTAGCCCGGGATGAGCAGAACTCAATATTAAAAAAGCAATAGTACATAATTTTAACCATCCCGAAGATGGCATGCATATGGCGGTGGACATAGATATATTTTCTTCCCCCATTAAGCCATTATCTTCTTTAAATTTTGTTAAATGATGCACTGTTTTTTTGTCTTTTCCTGTTCCCACCTAATCATTTTTTATACCCATTGCCTTTTCCTGTATTAAACCCTTAAGTAATTCAAACAAAGAGTTTCTTTTTCTTTGGTCGTTGTTTGCATAAACATCTACAAGAGTATATACGGTTATATCTAATTGAATATTTAATATGATATATCTACCATTAGTATCTATGCACCTGTATATAATATCATAATTTAAGTTTATATTAATATATACTGAGCACCCCTTGCTATTACTGGTTCCATATGAACTAATTATAATCCACTCATTCAGGTCTTGTGTTATTATGTTTACGGTTTACTTCGTAAAGTGCGTTTCTTATGAAAATAATATATTAGTTGCCCATAAGTTTAGCATTGACCGTTTATTTTTATCTCCTAATCCTTGTACATTTAAAGATAATAAGTGCACAAATTGTCCCCTACTTGATTTGATCATTTATATATAAAGAACAATGTGTTTTATGACAAACGCGCAGCATTTATATATTTACCGAAATAAATCTCGCACGTACAAACACCGATCTTCACATCATCCACAACTAATTGCATGCTATTGATCGATGAAATAAACTCATGTAAAAGACACCACCACCTGTTTACCTTGACATTAAGGAAATTGTGATAAATTGTTATTGATTTATATAAGGAAGTGTTATATACAGGCCTTCTCACTGTATCAGCTCAGTTGAGAGAAACTGCATATTTATAGTTGGACATGTATTTTTGTAATACCTACACTGTTGCCATGCTTTGTGAAATTGTATGCTGTATCCTCACGGGCTACGTGACTCATTCATATTCATGAGTTATTACCAGTTAAAATAGGTTCTTGATTTTTTATTACAATTTCTATAAATTACACATATTTTGGAGTTACATGTAGCTTGACATTTTCATTGTAAAAATACCGTGCACACAATTTTGCTGACATGGAGAATATAAAATTAGCTCAGTATCTACCTTTATATATCTATTTCTTTAAAATATCAAACTGTGCTGTATAATTGGTGATATTGCACTCATCTTCCCTTTTACGTAAAACAAGGACATATACACGTGTTTTGGGATGAACATTGAAATAAAAGTTCCTGATTTCAGAAAAATTCGGAATCAATCGAGATGTTGCTAAGGTGCATGACCGTAGCTAGGTTATCGGATGCATTTGTCAGATTATTAACGATGTCACAATATACAAAGTGAAACAAGGCATTGCCTATTAACAGTGTTAACGTTGACAAAAGGAAATGCCGAAGGTTTTATGGTTTTAGTTTTCGTTTTTTTAAACTTTATTGTGTACGAAACAACAATTCTAATACACCAATACCAACGTCTAGTTTGTAATTATCTCTAATAAGTTGAATAAGTATGAGTTCATTTATCAATTTATTCATTATCTAACAGTTTTATGCCGCTTTTTACAATCAAAAACGAATATGTTTGTAGCACTGTTACCGTAGTCGTAAGTATTTATTAGGGGATTTATCCCTGGCACTTCGCTCTTAACGGTATCAACTTTTGCCCACATACTATGATTTTGAAAATTGTGTGAAGTAGTTTCAAATCGACGATCACCCCAAAAGTCGGTATTTAAGCAGAAATCGATGCGTAAAAATTCATATTTTTATTTAACCTCCGTACAGGTAACATCGATACATATACGGCTTCAGAACATATGTGATAAAAAGATAGTTGCCCGGAATGGGATTTGAACCACACCATTGCACTTGTAAGTTTTCAAGGATGTACGCTGAACCACTAGACCATGGCTGTTTATTGGTATGTTACATATAATTTTTAACACTAAATAGGCATTACGTAATAACAAGCGCGCACACACAAACTCATCAAGCGCTAAATAACAAGTCGAGATCTGGTTGTTTTTTTGAGGCGAAGTATTTGTTTCATAAACATACATTATTAATTAACTACTTAATATTTGCCGTGGTTTGCAGGAAACTGCACGCATCATATGGTAAAAACAAGGCCAATTTGAGAAAACTCGGCCAATATGAAATTCAAGCAATCTGATTGGATAAGACAACACGGTCAATATGACCAAGGTTTTGTTTTTTTAAGGACGCCATTTTGAAGAGAAAAAAACAACGTCGCAGCTATGTTCGCCTATGTAATGTAGACAATCAAAATAATTAAGGTTTGATTATTTGTAAATTCGGTTACATCAACTTCGCTGAAATATAGCTATTTTCACGTTCGTGTGTAATTTTCCCACGCGCCATCGAGCGGTAACAGTGGAAGATTTATTTGAATCAGATACTTGTTATTAAATGTTATATTGAACATATATCTCTTGTTTTTTCTTACCTGTAAATGATAATTGAAACATAGGAATAAAGAGAGATATTAGGTAGTTAATTAATAAAAATGTCATTAATTAAGTGTTTTCATATTAGCCCAGTTATTGGTCCTCGGACAGTCATATTGGCCCGAGGACCAATAACTGGGCCAATGTGAAAACACTTAATTAATAACATCATAGTGTTACACCAGGCAATGTTTACACGTGCGACAAGATGGACTACATATTTATTGATCCGTCTTGAGTTGCGTTCAAATATGTTAGGTTATTTTTACCCTTAATAAATGGTAGTTGTAGCATAGTCGGTGACATTTCCTTTGAAGAATGCAGGGCATTAAATCGTTTAATTTAGGATGACTAAAGGGGCCTGGCTATACCGTACTACAACTACCGGATATTGGAATTTAGAGTACGGTCACGATGACTTCACAGTGTTACTAAGTACAATATGCTACAAAAAAGATAGAGTATGTCTCAGCTCGTTGGTTGTTTAAACACCTCGATGGTGCCGCGCCCATCTCGGTGTTTAAATAAGCTTAGTATACTATTTTCTCAAGTAGCTTTATAGTTTAGTGGATAGAGCACCGGACTGAATATATATAGTCGACTAAGTCGTTAATTCCTTATCGTAATTCAAAATTCCATTACCGAATAAGATTAGGCAACATTTCCAAAAACGAATTTAAAAAAGAAGAAAATAACTTTCCTTCCTTCGGCGTTCGCTGATTGGATAATTGTATACATAGTAAACATTAAAATAAAATCAATTGCAATATTTTAATAATTATTTCGACATAAAATCGTAATTTTTAAAATCTGAATTAATGTATTAAATTACTGGTATAGCTATATGTTTTACTTGTGTGTGATTGTACAAGAGACAAACCGACTTACTCCATCATTGTATCGTATGGTACAACTGCGCCGGTTGTCTGGTTGATCCCGTGAAATGTCACATCCGTCCTGAAAATAGGTTTTTTGCTTGATTGTATGGTATTTTACGTCATTTTCAACACATGCAAGGTTATATATGATGGTCGATTTTTTGTGGTGGAGGCAGACCACCCACTTTTCCTGGGTAAAACCAGTACTGTACACCTCCCGCCATCCGTAAGAATCGACACGTTCTCACAAGTCGATCTCCCGGTGGGATTCGAACCCGCAGCGGTGAGATGCGAAGGTTTACAACCTGTAAAGAGTTTACACTATATAATAGCATACATGTCTACACAAGGCTTGGTAAACATGTCTACACAAGGCTGGAACGCAAACATGTCTACACATGGCTGGAACACAAACATTTGTTTGTTTGTTTGTGTTTGTTTGTTTTTTGTTTGTATGGTGTTTACGTCATTTTCAACACATGGAAGGTTATATTTGACGGTCAGATTTTTTTTGTGGTGGAGGCAGACCACCCACTTTTCCTGGGTAGAACCAGTACTGTACACCTCCCGCCATCCGTAAGAATCGACACTTACAAGTCGAGCTCCCAGTGAAATTCGAACCCGCAGCAGTGAGAGGCGAAGGTTTACAACGCAACGTCGCTAACCATTCGACCACGGATAACACAAACATATATATACAAGAATGGAATACAAACATATGTGTACAAGGCTGGAACACAAACACAAATATATCTACACACGGCTGGAACACAAATATGTCTGTACAAGGCTGGAACACAAGTACATGTATGTCTGTACAAGGCTGGAACACAACACAAATAATTATGTTTACACAAAGGCGAGCATAGTTTACGCTAGAGCACACGCCTATACACTTATGCTAAAACACATACATTTGTATTCACCAAACAAAAATACAATGTTGCACTTTATGGAGGTACACCTGAAGGTCTGTAGTTATCTGTCTATATATGTCTATTATAATGAATTCCTATCTGTATAGGACTCACTACAGAATTACCTCCCTTGACCATGACGGTAGGAAGATTCCTATACCGTAAAAAACTAGGGCTGTGTTAATCGGTTTGCTCTTAACTTGGAAATGTGCAATCATTCTCTTATTTCTGCCTTCAGGTGACAATATTGGAACATGTTCATGACTTCTGCCAAGTTTGGATGCCACTGGGTGATTTTCGAGGAAGATATTATAATTTGAAAATGGGTAGGAATACAGTTGAATTATCAGTGAAATGGAGCTAGTTTTGAGGGGTGCTGAAAAAGACTGGATTTTTTTTTTTTTTAATCTGGTCAACTTTTGATTTTTTGTGGATATTCTGAGCTTCAGAGGAAGGTTTGCAGATTGAGGGGAGATTTAAAGACCAATGGACATTGTATAGTATGTTTGCAGTGGTCCACAAGTGACCGTTTCTACATATACAGTGCTTTGGGGTGTATAGAATCATTGGTAGTAAAGAATCAGTTCCTGTTTAAAATCAATTTTCTCACCTCATATATTTTAGATTATTTTAAAACTTTCCAGGCTTGAAGATATATCATATAAGCATACATTTATTCAACGGTGAAATTATTTGGGACATTTTTCCATGTAAAATATATCACTACGTGCAACACCTCTCAGAAAAAATGATTCTATACTACCTGAATGAAATGTGTTTTTGAAACGAAAAATTCATACTGTCACAATAAACTCAGAAATAAATATTTGCTGTTTTAACAAATATTAGTGACGAAAGTCAAAATGCAATCATCAGTTAATGTAACTTGTTGAATTTTGGCACTTTTAAGGATAAAATGAAATTATGTAAATATTGGTGCAAAAACGCCTATTAAAAAATCACAGCTTCAGGACAATAATTTTAGAAATTTTGCTATCATACAACTAAAAAGGTAAATCTAAATCAGAAATTAAATAAACATTTTCCTTTCATTTTAAAATGAGACGTTTAACCCAAGTGATTCTATACCCCCCAAAGCACTGTATTATATAGTGTTGATTAATTCACTAGTGAGACGTTAAATATGTCTTCACGCCCTTGCAATTCGGTCAATAAATACGGAAAAGGGGGTGTAACCTGAAATTCGGTCACCAACACACACAGCAAATTCGGGAACATGTATAACGTTGGTGTTATTTTTGATAATTTTATCGAGAGACAAACTGAATATAAATAGACAACATTTTCTCTTCTGATTTCTAATTGTTCAGGTGCATTCACAGATGTGGAAATATGAAATATGAGTTACCTTGACATATCGATAATGGCTCCTTCCAGGTGCGGCTGTAGTTTTTCTATCTGCACGTCCACGCCAAGTATATCGGACATATTACTAAAAATATCAAAAGATGAATAGTCTATGCTCTACATATTAATAGTTTACGAAAACGAAACATTATATATACAAATGAATCTTACATATATGATGGGAATATGTAGTTACACTGTCCCGTTTATCTGCGTTTTTTGTATGATGTTTTGCGTCATTTCCAACACATGTAAGGATATATATGACGGTCGATTGTTTGTGGTGGAGGCAGAACACCCACTTTTCGGGGTTAGAAACACTACTGTAGACCTCCCGCCATCCGTACGAATCGACATTGCCTCACAAGTCGAGCTCCCAGTGTGATTTGAGCCCGCAGCGGTGAGAGGCGAAAGTTTACAACGCAACGTCGTTAACCATTCGGCCACGGAGACGCTTATACCGTTTATTTGCATCTAGCAATAGAGGAATAGAGAGTTTTGGTGTACCCGAGAACCGAGTTTAAGCTCATAGCAGCATTTTTGCCACTGACCGTTCCAACGCGGTACCCCTATTGGTGTCGCCTACTTTGTTTCTAATTATCATTGTCATTCGCTTATATGGTTTTCATAATTACACATGGTAAGATAGCAGTGAACAGTTTCTTTGAGTTTATCGCTTGATAACGCAATCATGTAGCAGTGAACAGTTTATTTGTGTTGTGATGCACACGCTAACACACACGCATCTCTTACATGTGAACAATTGTATTTCTAGCATGTCGTGCTACAAATGTGAATATGCAATCAATATGTACGTATCTCAATGATTTGACCGGAACGAAGCGAGGTCGTCCACCTTGATTTAAAATGTTTGATAGGAAGAACTGATGGTAAAATATTGGAACAAAGTGTCTGGTAAGAAAAAACGGTCATGGCAGGTTTACGTCTTCGTGACAACATTTTCTTTTTTAATATTGTCTTAATACACGTGGCTTGATCTGTTATTATGTTAAACTTTGTTCCCAGTTCCTACGTAGATAAAATGCTGTTTTCTCTCGGCAGCTATTTTATGCTTGCGTTAAACCTTGCCTGTTGTTGTATGCTTTGATTGCGCGTTTTTTTATTGCCTGTGCTCTGTGAATACTACATTTTATTACATTTCTATAGGTGAGAGACTGGGATTTTTCAGTGAAAGAATATTCATAATCGCTAAATATTAATAACTAACTCCGAACTCAAAAATAACTAACTGCGACGTTGAGTTATGACATCAATAACGTGTTGGTGACGTCGACGTCATCCGCCGATAACGCTAAATAAAGCGAATAATTCTGGTTAAAATCGTACATAATCTGATCAAAAATGTAATTAATAGATTATTTAACTGTTGTGATCGATTATATGGAAATCCTTCACTCGATGGTAGGCGTGTGTTGTTTTTTCACTCACTCACTCGCATACGCTCGTTCGTGAAAAGAACCAAATGCTTACTATCTCGTGAAGGATTCCCCTATAATCGATCCTGACAGTTAAATAAATAATCTCTATATAATGTTCCACCTTCATACCTACTACCACTAGATAAGGACATGCATCATGCATCTTTTTGTTTTGTTGCCAATTTGTAGGATTTACCTTTTGCGTTGAATTAAAACATCAATTAGATAGATTAATAAATACATAAACATACCAGGTTAATACATAATAAAATGTACCTAATTATTTCCTTCTCACGCTGTTGAAAATCTGAGAAAGAGATGTTGGTCAGAAACACAAGTCTGTCTTTCTTTGGTATGATGGTTATCTGCAATATAATATACATTAAGTGACTCCCTTCTTTGTACACATTTTCGAAATGACTTGCAAACTGT
>JAWPHD010018329.1:25000-30000 GCA_037043455.1 Cyrtodaria siliqua | reverse complement strand
GGCCTGTCTGGCTCTCTGTCTGGCTCTCTGTCGGGCTCTCTGTCTGTCTGTCTGTCTGTCTGTCTGTCTGTCTGTCTGTCTGGGTCTCTGTCTTTGTCTCTGTCTGGCCTGTCTGGCTCTCTGTCTGGCCTCTGGCTCTCTGCCTCTCTGCCTCTCTGCCTGTCTGTCTGACTGTCTGTCTGTCTGTCTGTCTGGCTGGCTGTCTCTCTGTCTGGCTCTCTGTCTGGGTCTGTCTGTCTGTCTGTCTGTCTGTCTGTCTGGGTCTCTGTCTGGCTCTCTGTCAAGCCTGTCTAGCTCTCTGTCTGGGTCTCTGTCTGGCTCTCTGTCTGGCCTGTCTAGCTCTCTGTATGGGTCTCTGTCTTGCCTGCCCGTCTGTCTTACTGTCTGTCTGTCTGGCTCTCTGTCTGGCTCTCTGTCTGTATGTCTGTCTGTCTGTCTGTCTGTCTGTCTGTCTGGCTGGCTGGCTGGCTGTATGTCCGTCTGTGTCTCGGTCTGTGTCTCTGTCTGTCTGTCTGTCTGTCTGTCTGTATGTCTGTCTGTATGTGTCTCTGTCTGGCTATCTGTCTGTCTGTCTGGCTCTCTGTCTGTCTCTCTGTCTGGCCTGTCTTGCCTGTCTGGCTTGTCGGGCTCTCTGTCCTGGCTCTCTGTTTGGGTCTCTGTCTGTCTGTGTGTCTGTCGCTCTGTCTGGCCTGCCTGGCTCTCTGTCTGGGTCTCTGTCTGGCTCTCTGCCTGGCATGTCTGGGTATCTGTCTGGCTCTCAGCCTGGCCTAGCTCGGTCTATGTCTAGCCTGTCTGGCTCTCTGTCTGGCCCTTTGTCTGGCCTGTCTGGTCCCTGTCTGGTGTCTGTCTGTCTGGCTGGCTGGCTGTCTGTCTGTCTGTCTAGCTCTCTGTCTGGCTCTCTGTCTGGGTCTGTCTGTCTATCTGTCTGTCTGTCTGGGTCTCTGTCTGGCTCTCTGTCTGGCCTGTATAGCTCTCTGTCTGGGTCTCTGGCTGGCTCTCTGTCTGTTTGTATGTCTGTCTGTCTGTCTGCCTGCCTGTCTTTCTGTCTGTCTGGCTCTCTGTATGGCTCTCTGTCTGGCCTGTCTGTGTCTCTGTCTGTGTCTCTGTCTGTGTCTCTGTTTGTGTCTCTGTCTGTGTCTCTGTCTGTGTCTCTGTCTGGCCTGTCTGTCTGGCTCTCTGTCTGGCCTGTCTAGCTCTCTGTCTGGGTCTCTGTCTGGCTCTCTGTCTGTTTGTCTGTCTCTCTGTCTGCCTGCCTGTCTGGCTGGCTGTATGTCCGTCTGTGTCTCTGTCTGGCTCTATGTCTGGCTCTCTGTCTGCCTCTCTGTCTGTCTGTCTGTCTATCTGGCTGTCTGGCTGGCTGTATGTCCGTCTGTGTGTCTGTCTGGCTCTCTGTCTGGCTCTCTGTATGTCTGTCTGTCTGTCTGTCTGGCTCTCTGTCTGGCCTGTCAGTCTGGCATGTCTAGGTCTCTGTCTGGGTCTCTGTCTGGCCTGTCTGTCCGCCTGTCTGTCTGTCTGTTTGGGATTTGTCTGGCTCTGCCTGCCTGTCTGTCTGTCTGGCTGGCTGTCTGGCTGGCTGTATGTCCGTCTGTGTCTCTGTCTGGCTCTCTGTCTGGCTCTCTGTATGTCTGTCTGGGTCTTTGTCTGGCTATCTGCCTGGCTCTATGTCTGGCATGTCTCGGTCTCTGTCTGGGTCTCTGTCTTGCCTGTCCGTCTGTCTTTCTGTCTTACTGCCTGTCTGTCTGTCTGTGTCTATGTCTGGCTCTCTGTCTGTCTGTCTGACTGGCTCTCTGTCTGCTCTCTGTCTGGCCTGTCTGTGCTTCTGTCTGGCCTGTCTGTCTGTCTGTCTGTCTGTCTGTCTGTCTGTCTGTCTGTCTGTCTGTCTGTCTGTCTGTCTGTCTGTCTGTCTGTCTGTCTGTCTGTATGTATGTCTGTCTGTCTGTCTGTCTGTCTGTCTTTCTGTCTGTCTGTCTGTCTGTCTGTCTGTCTGTCTGTCTGTCTGTCTGTCTGTCTGTCTGTCTGTCTGTCTGTCTGTCTGTCTGTCTGTCTGTCTGTCTGTCTGTCTGTCTGTCTGTCTGTCTGTCTGTCTGTCTGTCTGTCTATCTGTTTGTCTGGGTCTCTGTCTGGGTCTCTTTATGTCTGTCTGTCTGTCTGTCTGACTGTCTGCTTGTCTGTCTGTCTGTCTGTCTGTCTGTCTGTATGTCTGTCTGGGTCTCTGTCTGTGTCTCTGTCTGGCCTGTCTGGCTCTCTGTCTGGCTCTCTGTCTGGCTCTCTGGCTCTATGTCTGTCTGTCTGTCTGTCTGTCTGTCTGACTGTCTGTCTCTCTCTCTGTCTGTCTGTCTGTCTGTCTGTCTGTCTGTCTGTCTGTCTGTCTGTCTGTCTGTCTGTCTGTCTGTCTGTCTGTCTGTCTGTCTGTCTGTCTGTCTGTCTGTCTGGCCCTCTGTCTGGATCTCTGTCTTTGTCTGTCTGTCTGTCTGTCTGTCTGGCTCTCTGTCTGGCTCTCTGTCTGGCCTGTCTAGCTCTCTGTTTGTGTCTCTGTCTGGCTCTCTGTCTGTGTGTCTGTCTGTATGTCTGTCTGCCTGCCTGTCTGTCTGTCTGTCTGGCTCTCTGTCTAGCTCTCTGTCAGGCCTGTCTGTGTCTCTGTCTTTGTCTCTGTCTGTGTCTCTGTCTGTGTCTCTGTCTGGCCTGTCTGTCTGTCTGTCTGGGTCTATGTCTGGCTCTCTGTCTGGCCTGTCTGTCTCTCTGTCTGGCTCTCTGTCTGGCTCTCTGTCTGTGTCTCTGTCAGGCTCTCTGTCTGTCTGTCTGTCTTTCTGTCTGTCTGGCTGTTTGTCCCTCTGTGTCTCTGTCTGGCTCTCTGTCTGGCTCTCTGTATGTCTGTCTGTCTGTCTGTTTGGCTCTCTGTCTGGCCTGTCTGGGTCTCTGTCTGGGTCTCTGTCCGTCTGTCTGTCTGTCTGTCTGTCTGTCTGTCTGTCTGTCTGTCTGTCTGGCTCTCTGTCTAGCTCTCTGTCAGGCCTGTCTGTGTCTCTGTCTTTGTCTCTGTCTGTGTCTCTGTCTGTGTCTCTGTCTGGCCTGTCTGTCTGGGTCTATGTCTGGCTCTCTGTCTGGCCTGTCTGTCTCTCTGTCTGGCTCTCTGTCTGGCTCTCTGTCTGTGTCTCTGTCAGGCTCTCTGTCTGTCTGTCTGTCTTTCTGTCTGTCTGGCTGTTTGTCCCTCTGTGTCTCTGTCTGGCTCTCTGTCTGGCTCTCTGTATGTCTGTCTGTCTGTCTGTTTGGCTCTCTGTCTGGCCTGTCTGGGTCTCTGTCTGGGTCTCTGTCCGTCTGTCTGTCTGTCTGTCTGTCTGTCTGTCTGTCTGTCTGTCTGTCTGTCTGTCTGTCTGTCTGTCTGTCTGTCTGTCTGTCTGTCTGTCTGTCTGTCTGTCTGTCTGTCTGTCTGTCTGTCTGTCTGTCTGTCTGTCTGTCTGTCTGTCTGTCTGTCTGTCTGTCTGTCTTACTGTCTGTCTGTCTGTCTGTCTGTCTGGCTCTCTGTCTGGCTCTCTGTCTGGCTCTCTGTCTGGGTCTCTGTCTGGAATGTCTGTCCGTCTGTATGTCTGTCTGTCTGGGTCTTTGTCTGGCTCTCTGCCTGAATCTATGTCTGGCATGTATCGGTCTCTGTCTGGGTCTCTGTCTTGCCTGTCCGTCTGTCTTACTGTCTGTCAGTCTGTCTGTGTCTATGTCTGGCTCTCTGTCTGTCTGTCTGTCTGTCTGGCTCTCTCTCTGCTCTCTGTCTGGCCTGTCTGTGTCTCTGTCAGGCCTGTCTGTCTGCCTGGCCTGTCTGGCTCTCTGTCTGGCTCTCTGTCTGGCTGTCTGTTTGTCTGTCTGTCTGTCTGTCTGTCTGTCTGTCTGGGTCTCTGTCTGGGTCTCTGTCTGGGTGTCTGTCTGGCATGTCTCGGTCTCTGTATGTGTCTCTGTCTAGTCTGTCTGTCTGTCTGTCTGTCTGTCTGGGTATCTGTCTGTCTGTCTGTCTGTCTGGATCTCTGTCTGGCTCTCTGTCTGGCTCTCTGTCTGGCCTGTCTGGCTCTCTGTCTTGGTCTCTGTCTGGCTCTCTGTCTGTCTGTCTGTCTGTCTGGGACTCTGTCTGGGTCTCTGTCTGGCCTGCATGGGTCTCTGTCTGGTCTCTGTCTGTCCTGTCGGTCTGTCTGGGTCTCTGTCTGGCTCTCTGTCTGGTCTGTCTTGGTCTCTGTTCGTCTGTCTGTCTGTCTATCTGTCTGGCCTGTCTGGTGTATGTCTGTCTGTCTGGCTGTCAAGCTCTCTGTCTGGCCTGTCTGACTCTTTGTCTGGCTCTCTGCCTGGCTCTCTGCCTGGCTCTCTGCCTGGCTCTCTGCCTGGCTCTCTTTCTGTCTGTCTGTCTGTCTGGGTCTCTGTCTGGCTCTATGTCTGGTCTGTATGAGTCTATGTCTGGGTCCCTGTCTGGCCTGTCTGTCTGTCTGTCTGGGTCTCTGTCTATCTGGGTCTGTCTGTCTGTCTGGGTCTCTGTCTGGCTCTCTGTCTGGCCCTATGTCTGGCCTGTCTCTCTGGGTCTCTGCCTGGCTGTCTGTCTGTCTGTCTTGGTATCTGTTTGTCTGTCTTTCTGGGTCTCTGTCTGGCTCTCTGTCTGGCCTGTCTGGCTCTCTGTCTGGGTCTCTGTCTGGCTCTCTGTCTGTCTGTCTGGCTGTCTGGGACTCTGTCTGAGTCTCTGTCTGGCCTGTCTGGGTCTCTGTCTGGTCTCTGTCTGTCCTGTCTGTCTGTCTGGGTCTCTGTCTGGCTCTCTGTCTGGCCTGTCTGGGTCTCTGTCTGTCTGTCTGTCTGTCTGTCTGTCTGTCTGTCTGTCTGTCTGTCTGTCTGTCTGTCTGTCTGTCTACATTTGCTAGCATGTCTATCTGTATGTCTGTCTTTGTCTTCTTCTCTGTCTGTATGTCTGTCTGTCTGGCACTATGTCTGATTCTCTGTCTGTCTGTCTGTCTATCCGGGTCTGTGTCTTGGTCTCTGTC
>JAWPHD010018329.1:12500-20000 GCA_037043455.1 Cyrtodaria siliqua | reverse complement strand
TAATTTGATCATGTTTATATTACATGTATTAAGGGCATTGATTAACAGCGACGTACATAGCGTATACATGGCGTTGTAGAATATGTATACATTGCTACTAATCATTAGTACAGCTTACATATATTGATTGAATAATGATTTGTTTGGGTAATGATAATTATGCAAGATTGTTATGTTTGTCAACCGACATCTAAAACGTATGTATAATTACAGCCTAAGCCATCCAGGATATAAGCCATCCAGGGTTGGATATTAGCCATCCAGGTATGGATCTAAGCCATCCAGGATATAAGCCATCCAGGGTTGGAGTAAGCCATCTAGGTTTGGATATCCAGGAGTGGAGCTAAGCTTCCACGAATAACGTTACAAGCGGTGGAGACGGTCCCCGTACCTGCGCAGCCAGGTTTTACTAACGACAACCCCCGGGACACAAGGTGGGCCCGTTACCAGTCCTCACTGGAGGAATATCATTCACAATCTCAGTGGAGATTAACTATCATTGCATCGCGTCATCAACCCTTACAGAAGGCATTTGATGACAATCATCCATTGAATTCGCGCATCATCATCTTCATGAGCTCTCGCGCATCACAGTTATCGCGCTAGATCAACATTGTTATAGATTTAACATATTTTAAAAGTTGCATTAAATTTATGTAAATGCATTCACCGTCATTGATTCTTTCCTGAGTTAGCCCAACCACTAAGGTCATCCTGTGACAACTGGTGTCAGAAGTGGGATTTTGGGCGACTACGGAGGGAAAGAATCAATAAGTGATCTTTATTATGATATACTAAATCTCTACTTATTATTTTAGAATTGTGTACCACCCTCTGATCCATCAAGGCGACTGTCGACGATCACGGCCACAGCTTGGAAGACAGGTCAAGACACGACAAGGGTAGGGTGAGTCCAAACTGTTGTTTTGTCCGTTCTTTCCTTGGCGCGAGGTCGCAGTGGTCTACACGAGTGGGTCTGAGGCACTTTTGCTCAATAATTTGGGTGTTTGTTTTACCTCCCTTGATATACACATAGTATCCAATTAGGTTGGCGAACAAGACGTTCTACTCATGTTGTGACACTCGAGTATACTTTTATTAATGGGAGAAGTAAATATACATGTACATGTTATACACATTTTGATGATGGTTTAAGGTTTATGTCCAATATCAAATATAGATATTTTATGTAGTGTATATGTTTTGTGGAAGCTAGATACTATCTATACATAACCGTTAGTAGTTAGCGCTAGTACAAATGTGTATGTAACTTGTCCTATGATGATGCCCAGGTATTTACTGAGGACACAGTGACTTACCATTAGTAGTTAGGTGAGTAGAATTATTAGTGACGTGTGTATTGTAATTATTGTAGTTAGTAGTCCACAATGTCCATAGACATGACGTCCATAAAGGATCTTACGGAAATGGGAAAGGAGTTAGGGTATGCTGGAGAGGAGCTTAGAACCTTTGTTAAAGACGAACAGGCTAGGGAAAGGGAATTTAGACTTAAGGAAAGAGAATTAGCAAAGCAGGAAAGAGATGAAGAAAGTAGACTAGTTAAAGATAAGCTAGAATTCGAAAGTAGGTTAGCTAAAGAGAAGCGAGATGAAGAAAGTAGACTAGCCACAGAGAAGGTAGAATTAGAAAGTAGACTAGCCACAGAGAAGCTAGAATTAGAAGCTAGGTTAGCTAAAGAGAAGCGAGATGATGATAAAGAGAAGGTAGAATTAGAAAGTAGAATAGTAAAGGAGAAGCAAGAGTTAGAACATGAGAGGTTCGAAACAGATGGTAGACTAGCTAAGGCTAAGATGATAATGGAAAGGGAGCAAAAAGAGTTTGAGCATAAGTTAGCTTTAGAGTTGGAAGCAGCTAAGACACATAGTAAGGAAAGTAAAACTGAAGGGAAAGATAGTTATTCTGGGAAGTTAAAAGGTTCGAAGTTACCATACTTTGATGCTGACAAAGATAACATGGACAGTTACTTGTTACGGTTCGAGCGTTATGCTGAGTTACAGGAATGGACCAAAGATAAGTGGGCAGTTCATTTAAGTGCGTTATTAAGAGGCAAGGCCTTAGATGTATTTTCTAGATTACCTAGTGTAGATGCTCTTGACTATGACAAGTTAAAGGATGCTCTTTTAAAGAGATTTGAGCTAACTGAAGAAGGTTTTAGAAAGCGATTTAGAGCTTGTCTGCCTGAGAAAGGCGAGTCATTTATTCAGTTTATTAGTCGGTCTAGAAATTACTTAGATAGGTGGTTAGAGTTAGGGAAGGTAGCGCAGACTTATCAGGGCCTCATAGATTTCTTGTTGCGGGACCAGCTATTCAATGTTTGTAGTAGAGATCTGTTCTTATTTCTGAAAGAAAGAAAATTAGCTAGTGTAGGAGAAATGGCAACACAAGCAGATCAGTTTGCCGAGGCTAGAGGTGGAGCTCATAATGTAGTGTCGAAAGACAGAACTTTTAGAGATAGGCAAGGGGACGATCATAAACAGAAAGGCCAGAGTGGAAACTATAGAGGTGGAGGAAGTTCGATGGGTGCTAGAGGAGGTAGCAATAGTGGTAACATAGGTAGACCTTTTATTCGTTGTCGTCACTGTAATGGGAATCATGCTTCACATGAGTGTAGGAAAGCGGTGAAAGTGTCCGCTGTCGTAGACAACTTTAGTGACAATAGTAGAGTGGACAACAATGTAGGGAATCAGAACCAAGGTTTTAACAACCCATGGAATTTCGGTAGAGGTCGAGGTGGTCAAAACCGAGGTAGAGGTAGAGGCAGAGGTAGTAATAGTCCGGTTATTAAAACCGAGAGTAGTAGCTGTTGTGTTAAAGCGGATGGTGTAATGACGAAGATCGGAACATGTCTCTTTCCGTATGCAAATCTTCCAACGGCAGATGGTAGAGTGAATGGCACGGACGTAATTGTAATGAGGGATACAGGTTGTACAGGTGTGGTAGTTAGGCGTAGTTTAGTTACGGATGACCAGTTGGTAGGTAAACAGTCACCGTGTATGTTGCTAAATAAGTCGGTAGAGCACGTGCCAATAGCGAGAATAGATGTAGATACACCTTTCTTTAAAGGGACTACAGAGGCACTATGTATGGATGACCCGATGTATGATTTAACGATAGGGAACATAGATGGTTCAGCACTTCCGGTAATGTCCGATTTTAGAAGTAGCATAAGTAATGCCGTAGAGACTAGAGCGCAGGTTCAGAAGCAAGCTCAGGCTTATAGAAAATTAAAGGTTCCTGCAGCCGTAGGTGACATATCTAAAGCGGAGTTTATAGAAGCACAAACTCAAGACGAGTCATTAGGTCCTTGTAAGGTGAAGGCCAAGGATGGTGTAGTGAAGAAGTGTAAAGGGTCCGGTAGTTGTAAGTTTGTACATAAGAATAGGTTATTGTACAGAGAATTTGAAGATAGTGGTAGTAGACAGTTTCACCAATTAGTGGTTCCTACCCAGTATAGAACGACAGTGCTTAAGGTAGCTCATGAGTCGATTATGGGAGGTCATTTGGGCGTAAAGAAAACGTCAGATAGAGTATTGGCAGAATTTTATTGGCCAGGCGTTAGCGGAGATGTAACTAGGTATTGTAGGTCCTGCGATGTATGCCAAAGGACAGTACCAAAAGGTCGAGTGACCAAAGTACATTTAGGTCAGATGCCACTGATAGATACACCATTTAAGCGGGTAGCCGTAGACATAGTTGGACCAATTTTTCCAGTGTCGGATAGGAAAAATAGGTACATTTTGACCATGGTAGACTATGCAACTAGGTATCCGGAGGCAGTAGCATTGCCCTCAATTGAAACTGAGAGAGTAGCTGAGGCATTAGTTGATATGTTCAGTAGGCTAGGTGTACCAGAGGAAATGCTGACTGATTGTGGGTCACAGTTTACGTCAGAACTTATGGCTGAAGTAAGCAGGTTATTGTCTTTGCGTCAAATCATGACAACACCATATCACCCTATGTGTAACGGGTTAGTCGAACGATTTAACGGGACGTTAAAGCAAATGTTACGGCGTATGTGTACCGAGAGACTCAAAGATTGGGACAAGTATCTCAATGCTTTATTGTTTGCATTTAGAGAGGTTCCACAAGAGAGTTTAGGATTTTCACCGTTTGAGTTATTGTACGGTAGGTCAGTTAGAGGTCCCATGAGGATTCTTAGAGAGATGTGGGCAGGTGAAGTAGATAGTGATGAGGTTAAGACTACATATCAGTATGTTTTAGATCTGAAGGAGAAACTAGAGGAGACTTGTAAGATAGCTCAAAGTCAGTTAGTTAAGGCAAGTACCAAGTATAAACGGTACTATGACCAAAAAGCTAGAGCTAGGAAGTTTAAGATAGATGACCAGGTGTTACTGTTACTCCCGACCGACAATAACAAGTTGTTATTACAATGGAAAGGTCCGTTTTACGTTAGAGGGATAGTGAACACTATGGATTACCGTATCGAGATAAACGGAAAGTTAAAGACCTTTCATGCGAATATGCTGAAAGAGTATATAAGTAGAACCGATAATGTGCAACAAGGGGTGTTAACCGTAGTTAATGTTGCAGTTATTGAGGATAGTGAGGAAGACAGTAGTGAGGACACTAGTCCCATGTATTTTCCCACTAGTGTAGGTAGGGAGAGAGCAGCCGATGTAGACATATCGGGCATGCTTAGTGTAGAGCAGCAACGAGAGATTGGTAGTTTACTCTCGGAGTTCAGTGATGTCTTGTCCGAAAACCCGGGGCAGACAGATGGAGTGCAACATGATATTGTACTCACATCAGGGGAACCAATTAGAATTAAGGGGTATCCCATTCCATTTCACTCCCGATCAATTGTTGATGAGGAGGTGAAAGACATGTTGAAATTGGGTGTCATCGAACCTTCAAACGCCCCATTTTCATCCCCAGTCGTCCTTATTAAGAAGAAAGATGGGTCAATTCGATTCTGTATCGATTTTAGGCAGCTCAATAAACGTACCATCTTTGATGCAGAGCCAATGCCTAATATTGAGGAGGTATTCTCTAAACTTGCGGGATATTCGTATTTCTCCAAGTTAGACCTCAGTAAAGGTTATTGGCAAGTCCCACTTTCAGACCGAGCTAAAGAGATGACCTCCTTCGAAACTTCGCAAGGACTTTTTAAGTTCAAGGTCATGCCCTTTGGTCTCGTAAACGCCCCAGCAACATTCTGTAGATTAATGAGGAAAGTCCTGAAGGATTTGTCCAACACAGACAGTTTTGTAGATGACATCCTGGTGTTTACAACAACATTTGAAGACCATATTAAGGCTCTACGTAATATGTTGGAACGGCTACGCCGGTTTAAACTGACTGCAAAACCTAGCAAGTGTCACATAGGTTACGCAGATATAGAGTGTCTGGGTCATGTTGTCGGGAGGGACCAGAAATTGAAACCCAACCCCGACAAGGTTAAGGCAATTCAAGAAGCACCAAGACCCGAGACAAAGAAACAAGTTAGGTCATTTTTAGGGTTAGCGGGTTTTTACAGGAAGTTTATTCCAAACTTTTCGGCTATAGCTGCACCTTTGTCAGACTTGACAAAGAAAGGTCAACCCAATAGGATAACTTGGGGGGAAAGCCAGGAGCGAGCTTTTGTCTCTTTAAAGGGGCGTCTGGTCAAAACCCCAATACTAAAATTACCTGAACTTGACCAGGAGTTTATCCTCAGAACGGATGCCTCCGATATCGGGGTGGGTGCAGTCCTACTGCAAGAGCAAGATGGGTGTAGTCTCCCCGTGGCTTACGCAAGTCGGAAACTATTACCCCGGGAATGTAACTACTCTGTTATCGAAAGGGAATGTCTTGCAGTAGTGTGGGGTGTCAGTAAATTCCACCGATATGTTTTTGGTAAGGAATTTGTCTTGGAGACTGACCACCAACCGTTAGCTTATATGAATAAAGCAAAGGTAGCTAACAGTAGGTTAATGAGGTGGGCACTGACTCTGCAGCCTTACCGGATGAAAATTAAAGCGATCCGAGGAAAGGACAATATTGGGGCAGACTATTTAAGTCGCCGCACATAATGACCGGTTTAATATAATAGTGTATTGCAGTGTATTGTACAATAGTAGTATATGTTACGACAGGGTAGTGTACAATTGTAGAATAGTGTTCAAATTGTAATTACATATTATAGTTGGGTTATAACTGCAGTGGATGTTTTCCGGAAGACGGTCGTTGTACTGGCTGAAGGTTGCATCCCTCGGTAGTAATATTTATATACTTAAGCGATTGAGCGATCAGCTTGTACGTTTTGTCGCTCATTTGCTCAGAAGAATTAATAGTTTCTTAACGTGTAAATATTAATTATCATTTTGTTGAATTTTAAAAGTGTAGCACTTTCTTTAAGTGGGGAGATGTTGTCACAAAATGTCACGGGTAGAGCGTACTGGTCGTATATAGCTCTTGTATCGGTTACACCCAAAATCTATTGTTCGAGTTGAAACAATTTCACCATATTCATGATCTATTCATGTAACACGTAAAAGCGTGCACATTTTAAGTGGCCGCCAGAGAGGCCGTGTCATAAGTTTAGTTTTGTGCTAATGCATGTAAACGTATAGGTAAATTTTCCTTAAACGGCAAAATTGTATAAGGGGCCTCTCGTGTTGATTCAATACTGTAGATTTAGCCACGTTTGTCACGGACTGAACGGGGGAAATAATGATTTGGGCGTAATGTTTGCTATAAATGCCATTGTCTTCTAGCTATCGCCGGGATAATCGATAGTACTTTGTTGGAACAGAGATTGGACGGCAAATTTCACAGGCAACATGTGGTTAGTAGTTTTATTAAACTTTTATCGTATATTTGTATTCAGTGGGCGGCGCCATCTTGTTTGGCGGTTACGACATCCGGTTAGCATTGATGTTTCTCAAACATAACTTTAGACTAGCATATGATTTGAAGTGACTTTATTAGATGTAATTATGGTAATTGATCATTAATTGTAAAACAATATTAATTTGATAACAGTGGATAATAGGTGCATTAATTAACGTTGGCGTATAATTCAGTGATTGTAATACACGATTGTTAACATTAGTTAACAATGAGATGAGTGACAAGAATAAATGCGTGCATGCATAACTCAGTGAGTGTAATATATGAGTAATTTGATCATGTTTATATTACATGTATTAAGGGCATTGATTAACAGCGACGTACATAGCGTATACATGGCGTTGTAGAATATGTATACATTGCTACTAATCATTAGTACAGCTTACATATATTGATTGAATAATGATTTGTTTGGGTAATGATAATTATGCAAGATTGTTATGTTTGTCAACCGACATCTAAAACGTATGTATAATTACAGCCTAAGCCATCCAGGATATAAGCCATCCAGGGTTGGATATTAGCCATCCAGGTATGGATCTAAGCCATCCAGGATATAAGCCATCCAGGGTTGGAGTAAGCCATCTAGGTTTGGATATCCAGGAGTGGAGCTAAGCTTCCACGAAT
>JAWPHD010018328.1:0-40404 GCA_037043455.1 Cyrtodaria siliqua | reverse complement strand
ATTTCATACAGTACCATTTTCATTACCATACCATTTCTGAGTTTATACCAAAAAGACCAACCTTATTTCATACAGTACCATTTTCCTTACCATACCATTTCTGAGTTTATACCAAAAAGACCAACCTTATTTCATAACGTACCATTTATGAGTTTATACCACATGGACCAGACCTTATTTCATACAGTACATTTCTGAGTTTATACCACACAGACCAGAACTTATTTCATACCGTACCATTTCTGAGTTAAAACCACACGGACCAGACCTTATTTCACACCGTACCACTTTTGAGTTTATACCACACAGACCTGAACGTCTTTCATACCGTACCATTCCTGAGTTTATTCCACACGGATCAGAACTTATTTCATACCATACCATTCCTGAGTTCATACCACACGGACAAAACCTTATTTCATACTGTACCATTTCTGAGTTTATACCACACCGATCACTGTATTTCATACCGTACCATTTCTGAGTTTATACCACATGGACCAGACTGTATTTCATACCATACCATTTCTGAGTTCATACCACACGGACCAGACTGCACATCATACCGTACCATTTCTGAGTTTCAGCAGCACCAACTCCATTGTTGCGTGGGCGTCTTCTACAGAACTGTGACCAGCCTGTCCGTCCTGGATGGAACGACTGGAAAACAACAACTCTCATAAAACTTATTGGTTAAAATGTAAGACAAGTTAAGGTAATGATTTTAATAATAATTGGTGTTTCAACATTTTAAACTATGTTGAGATGAATATATAATCCACCCAAAGTATACGACTGTCGAATAATTTCAAAACCTGATATCTTTTAGTGCATTTTAATGGCCATATCACATCATGTGATCATTGTTTATTTACAGGTTAATTTATGGGTGAGCAGTGCCTCCTAGTGGTGGAGAATGCCAATGGATCGAGGGCTTTAGCCCGAGTGCCATTATCGTTCTTCGTCACCGTAACCACTAGAAAGCCCAGCTCATTCATCTATCAACCTATTTATTACACCTCGTACTCATATTTTATGTTTCTTCAGATGTTATTCTTTTTCTTTCGTTGGATGAACTATCAACAATCGGTTTGACAGAACTTGACAGAACTTGATCCATTTGACGTCATCTAACGTGTGCACTGAATATAACGTGCCCGAAGCGATTATCAAGTCAAGGAGTCTGGGCAGCGATAATTTCCTACTGATTCTGGGTAGCAATAATGCCACGCTCATAGCAATTATGTGATGCCAATGATTACGGGCTGTCCTCAGTGATCATGATCTCAAAAATTAAGCCTAAAGTTTTTTATTATATTTAGTAATAGGTGTAATAAACTTCAATACACTTTTTATAATTAATAATTGCACCTCTCAGATATTTAATGATGCTGTACCTCGATGCTGTACGAAAACAAAGTTGTCCACATATGATGAAAGAAGACAGAAGTTGAACTTATTGACAAATAAATGCATCTTAAACAATTGCATTAATTATAACAATTGAATTTATTTTTTGTTGAAGTTTATTGGAGTGTAAACCTTTGCAGAATAATGCACAAAATTTACAAAAATCCAACTTTATTTAAATGCGCATGATTCGGCAAAATTTACACTGCAATAAACTGTAGAAAACATGGAAGTCATCTTATAAAGTAATCAGCAATAAATCACATATGTGACAGTGTTATATATATCCTGACAATTTAAGTAAATGAAAACTTGTTAACGATTATTATGAAAAAACAAATTGGGATAAAATTCCAAACCAACGATGTTGAGAAAGGTTGTAAATTAAAGATAATGTAATACCGACACTATTATATAGTAGCTGGTGGGACAATATTAATTGAAGGTAAGATGTATGACAAATTGTGTCATCAGATAGTTTACCATACCAGAGAAAGTGTGCCGTAAGTCTCCGCAGCCCCGTCTTCATTCTTCTGTTGCCAGTCAGGTTGTAAACTACACTGGTATCTATGACATAGGGGTGGAACATCTGCAGAATAATATATATTATATTATTTGAACAAACGTGGAAGAGAAACAAAAGCTAATTAATGCAACATGCAAAATGTATGAACTCTCGCTTTTGTAGTTTCATAGAAGATTTTACTTTTTAAAGGTTTTCCCTATATAACTCTATGAAAAACAGTGACTCCGGAGAAGGGACTAAATTTTACTCCAGAGTCACTATTACAAAACCCTAAGCTTATGCTACTTGCAAAATATAAGAAATGTAGTTCTTGTAGTTTTAGAGAAGATTTTTAAAGATTTTTCTATACTCTGTAAAAAAAGTTTTGGACCATGGCAGTGTTCGAACGCGTACAAAGATCGCTGAACCTTGACATTCGACCATAACCCTTATTATCTCAGTTGATAATTCACAATAGATCAATAATCAACAATAATTATCATTTACAATGAAAGATTGCGAAAAAAAATAATAATCTTTTTATTGGTTACTCGAATGTGTCCGTAACTGTTACTTTTTATGGACTTTGCAACATTTTTTATAGACCCTTAGTGTGTTCGCGATATCTTTTTAAAATCAAGTCTTGTTTGGAATTTAATGTTTCTGGTACCAAATTAACCGGGTAGGGTAGACCTTGGTTACTAAAAAAAGATACTTAAATTCTGTCCACTAGTTTTATTTGTATATGACTTTATATACCCTGGTCCAAAACTTTTTTTACCGAGTATATATAAATCTATGAGAAAATGTGTCACCCTGAGGCAGGGCCAAATAAAGACAAAAGGACCATAAGCTAATGCTACATGTTTTGAAAAGCACTACAGTCATTTGGCCAGTTCCGTGCCAGATTTCCTTCCGTATTAAACCTTAAACCAAGAAATAGGGGCTTTATAATTCTGATGTGACTATGCGTTTAAGGGTCTTGTGGAGATATGAAATGTTTTTTTATGTCCAGTTAACAAAATTATATTAGTTTATATAGGGACAGCAACCTCACAGGGAGATGAGATGAAGGATAAAGTTTCCTATCAGACATGCCTCCATCAGGGAATAAACCCACACGTGCAGGTCTGTATGTCTCACACCACAATTAATTTTCCATAGGGTCCCATTGTAATATTTTTGTTCGTGGCATAGAGATAAAAAAGATTTTGCAACATGTATTTATGCTTAAATTCTTCATTGATCCAATATCTGCACGCTATTAACTTTTAACGAATATTTACCAGATTGATGATCACCTCAATAATAATTGAACATGTATACAAATCAATTACACGCTGAAAAGTGCTAAAAGTTTGATTCCATGTTTATTGATTTTCAAATTATTCAAGTTTTAGTGACCTAGGGTATTGGTCGAAATTCAGGCCGAGCACCTTTAATATTTTGAAAATCTACAGTAGTGATAAGGATTTTGCATTTTCCTGGTCATTTGTGCTCAGCTATGTCTGAAACTTTCAAATATACATGAAAAGGCATCTCTACATCTGAATATAGCATAAAAATGATCTTTAAGAAATGATTATTGAGAAAAATGCTGAAAATAATAAACTCAAACTAAGGGTTACCCGTTAAAATTTTGATTTTCCAGGAAAAGTAACAGTCTCTCGCTTTAATTTTGACATTTTTTCAAAGTAGTCTGTCTTCATTGATATGTGTGTTTGTTTTACAAGCCAATAGCTGTAAAATAAAGCTAAAATAATGCTTATACCTGTATTGGTTTTGAAAATATAGTTAATTTTTAGTTAAACATGGTATCAAGTAAAATTTCTGCTAATTCCAGCAATATGAAGATAACTTGAAGTAACTATACGTACACAGACGGGATTTCTGAATAACCGTGTTTACTGTGTCCTAACATGTCGGAAACGTTCACAGATACACAAACAATGCTTACTGTTGAAGGATGTAAGGTACCCGTTCTGCAGCTCTAAAGCGCAAGGGCTTAGAGATGAATGATGGAAATTCCCATTCTGAAGCTCTAAATTGCAAGGCATTAGAGATGAATGATGAAAGATACCTGTTCTGCAGCTCTAAAGCGCAATGCCTTAGCATTAAAGGATGAAAGATACTCGTTCTGCAGCTCTAAAGCGCAATACCTTAGAGATGACGGATGAAAATGCCATTCTTCAGCTCTAAAGCGCAATGCCTTAAGAATAACGAATAAAGATACCCATTCTGCAGCTCTTTCTTAACGTCTCACACCACAATTAATTTTCCATAGGGTCCCATTGTAATGTTTTTGTTCGTGGCATAGAGATAAAAAAGATTTTGCAACATGTATTTATGCTTAAATTCTTCATTGATCCAATATCTGCACGCTATTAACCTTTAACGAATATTTACCAGATTGAACTTTTTTTAATTTCATGTTTGCGTGACACCTATCAACATTTAGACAAAAATACAACCCCGTGGAGATTAGACCCATGATGTGTAAAATGAGGCAGAATTAGCTAGAAATCTTACATCAACATGCATTTTTCTGGGATCTCTTCCTAAAATGTTGTAGATTTAGAACCTTGTAAAGATAAATCAATGTATCCTGTAAAATGTAGAAAAGCGAACTTGTTTTTTTTATCTACCTCCTTCATCTGTAGGGCAGGAGTATTCAAGGGAGATAATAGTGGTGTGAGTCCTGTAGCTCTAAAGACAAAGCGATATCCACTGAGTTACAGAGGCTGCATCTTGTGGAGAAGGCTGTCCATGGGCTTTTACATCCTGTTATATTGGGACAGAACCTCAGAGGGAGGTGAGATGGAGGATGAAGTTTCCTATCAGACATGTCTCCCCCAGGGCCAATCTCTCATCCACCGAGTCCCAAGGCCACGTCTTTTAGAGAAGTCGGTCTAATGAGACAAACCTTCATACTCCTGAGATCCGAGCCTAGAGACTGTCCACAAAGGATGGCATCGCCGGGAAGTATCTCGCGGATGTGTCGATGAATGTCCTGTAAACGGGTTGTCACAGGGTCCAGGATCTCCTTAGTTATTCCACTGAACCTGTAACATGACAATATAAAATACTGAATTGCCAATGTACAATACAATATAACTCTATGTAAACAAATATGGCCTCTGGCAGCCATGTTTAACGAATCAAAATGATTTTCGACAAGTACCAATATCATGTCATTCTGATCATTTTAGAAAAAGTCCCATATCAATATCAATTATAGTTTTACAGAAGTAGGTGCTACAAACTTTTCTTTTTTTAAATCTATTTGTAACCGTGGCGGCCATCTTGAATTTCCGGCTGACCTGAAATTTAGCTAGGATCAACTAGATGTCAAGAACAACATTCCTGTGAAGTTTCACGAAAATCTGTCAAGCAGTTTCAAAGGAGTAGTCGCTACAAGTTTTTATTATATAACTCTATGTTAACAAGGATGGCCGCTGGCAGCCATGTTTAATGTCGAATCAAATGATTTTCGAAGGACAAACATCATGTCATGCTGATCATTTTAGAAAATGTCCCATATTTATATAACTTATAGTTTTCAGGACGTAGTCGCTACAAATTTGTTTTGTTTTTTTCTATTTTTAGCCGTGGTGACCATCTTGAATTTCCGGCCTACCTAAATTTTTGCTAGGATCAACTAGGTGTCAAGGGCAACATTCCTGTGAAGCTTCATAAAAATCTGTCAAGTAGTTTCAGAGGAGTAGCTGCTACAAGTTTTTACTATATAACTCTATCTAAACAAAGATGGCCGCTGGCGGCCATGTTTAATGTCGAATGAAAATAATTTTCAACAAGGATCAACATCATGTCATGCTGATCATTTCTGAAAAAGTCCCATATTAATATCACTTATAGTTTTCGAGAAGTAGTCGCTACAAACTTGTATGTTAAAAATCTGTTTTTAGCTTTGGCGGCCATCTTGGATTTCACATCAACGTGAGTTTTTTCTAGGATCAACTAGACATCATGGGCAACATTCCTGTAAAGTTTCATAAAAATCCATCCAGTACTTTCAGAGTAGTCGCTACAAAAAAAGTTTACGGACAGCGGACGGTGGACACCACACCACGGCATAAGCTCTGATGATCGTTGATCAGTAGAGCTAAAAACCAATATACTTCTGCAGTATCTGCATAGTCAAAGATGAACTTAGCTGTGGTCTAGTGGTAAAGCATTGAACCTAGGATCAAGATGTGGGTTCGATCCCCGCCATGACCATTTGTATTGTGTCCCTGAGCAAGACACTTTATGTGCATTTGCATAGTACTGGTTCTACCCAGGAAGACATCGAGAGTGATTAAAACAAGTTCAGAGAGATGATTTTACAATCTATGTAAAATAAGTAAGCTTAAACTAAAGATGAATTTAATATCTTTAAATCATCTATATCAACTCTGACAAGCTACATCTACATTCATGTATTTTATTACAAAATAATGTAAGTTCATAATTCTGCTCTCAACTGACAATACTTTGGTTACTTTGGTCCAATATTCAGTATATAAGGGACATATATACAGGATCTTACATGGATGCATGTTTAATACTGATGTTATTAAACAATCTTAATACAATTATATGATGAGAGATCGAGTCAAGCATCCAAAACTTTTCATCCAACTTGTTTAATAAATTCAGTAATAAACAAGCATGAATGTAATATTCTATTTATCACAAAACTCAAAAAATGCCATATAACGTACATTTATTAACATGATTAATGTAGTTGCCTTTATGCATCTGTATCAACATGATCAAAGTTGTATGAAAACATCGTAAGCTGTGTACAATGATTTATTATGTTGCTTTGGTTTTCTCCGTACGATACTAAATTATAATATTTATGGAAATCAACAAGGAAATTCCCATTGCATACAAAATGGAATTGAATTGAATGTTGTTTAACGGCTCATCAACACAGTATAGGTTTTATAGAGTCGCCCCAGAGAAAGGGGAAGGATACATAGGAATCCGGGAACCGTGCCCTACTCTTATTATCGAATAGATTCCTATGGTTCTTTAACGTGCTCGGAGGATAGACCGATACACGGGACCGCCCGGTTTACGTCCCCATCTGACGGACGATCAAAATGAATGGAAAAGTGAATGGAAAAGACCAACAGATGACTCGGCTTTTATTTGCATATTTATTACACTAGTGTATTATGGTATTTAAGTCATGGTTTTATTACACACCCGTACCACATTATGTCATAACAAGAGCACCCGCAAACGGGGCATTATATGACTGTTTGCAAAGGATTTTTTGTAACAAGAAAGATCATTTTTCTATGATGGTTCAGCACGAGCTTGAACTTTGACCTAGTGACCTCAAAAATAATAATCCTTGTCACATCGCCAGTCTACCTATGATGTTTCATAATCCTAGGTTGAAAGGTACTCGAGTTACAGTGCGAAAGTCATTTTCTATGTCGGGTAACTGCGACCTTGACCTCTGACCCATTACCCTCAAAAACAATAGAGATCATCCTTGTCCCATGGGCAGTCTATGACATACTCTTAAGTTTTATTACCCTAGATTAAAAAGTACTCAAATTTCAGCACGGAAACTATTTTTCTATGTCGGGTCACCGTGACCTTGACCTAGTGACCTCAAAAAAACACCAGATATCATCACTGTCACATGGAAAGTCTATGTATGAAGTTTTCTTATCCTAGGTTGAAAGGTACTTCAACAGTGTGGAAACTATTTTGCTATGTCAGTTCACTGCAACCTTGACCTCTGATCTAGTGACCCCAAAAACTCTAGGGGTATTCTTTGTCCCATGGGCAGCCTATGTATGAAAGTTCATGAACATGTGTGTACTTACGAGCAATCATGTGGAATTTAAATTGTTAATGCGCGGACAGACAGACAATGCCATACCATAATACGTCCAGTTTTTTGTAACAGGCATATAAAAATACATAATTCAGGCCAGATGGTCATAAAGACTTTTTGGGTTGGTAATACACAAGGTAGCATTTTTGTTCAAAATTTGTGTCAATTATGTTTTTATATGGTGCAGTAGGAAATTTGATATAAATTCAATCTTTGAATGTTACGTAAAACTTACTGTGTGACATAGTTGACAACTGGTGCCCAGGGTTTCACAAATGTGTCATAGATGGTTTCCAGGTTTTCATTGACAATGGAGATTCTGGCCAGGTCCATCATGGAACTCTTTGTCTGCACCTGAAAAAGATAAATAGCGTACAAAAGTGAAATATTTGGAAGTCAGAATATTGAAATAAGTGAAAGATTTGGTTGGTGATTTTCAATTAACAAAACAAGAAATGTCACAGTAAGTGACAAATGTCCCCGAAGTGACCTGTAAGTGTGACCTTGACTTTGGAGCAATATGAAACCAACAGATATATTTAAAAATAATTAAAAAAAAACAACAACAAAATCAAATCATATAAAAATAAAATTATAAAAAAATAAAAAAAAATAAAAAAAATAAAAAAAAAATATAAAAAAATAAAATAAAAAAAAATAAAAAAAAAATAAAAAAAAAATAAAAAAATAAAAAAATAAATAAATTCCCGACACGACGTCTTGTTGTGGTGAGCAATTGTGCGAAGTTATTTGAAAATTCGTCAATTATCGTCCGAGTTATGAAGCGGAGACGATTGTATAGACGAACGGATTTTGAACTTTGATCTCTAAGTGTGACCTTGACCTTGGAGCCACGGACAAGGATTTTGTGCGTGACAAGTCATCTTGTTGTGGTGAGCAATTGTGTGAAGTTATTTGAAAATCCATCCATTATTGTCAGAGTTATAAAGCGGACACAAGTGTACAGACGAACGGATTTTGACCTTTGATCTCTAAGTGTGACCTTGACCTTGGAGCCACGGACCTGGATTTTGTGCGCAACACGTGGTCTTGTTGTGGTGAGCAATTGTGCGAAGTTATTTGAAAATCCGTCGATTATTGTCAGAGTTATGAAGCGGACACGAGTGTATAGACGAACGGAATTTGACCTTTGACCTCTAAGTGTGACCTTGACTTTGGAGCCTCGGACCTGGTTTTTGTGCGTGACACGTCGTCTTGTTGTGGTGAGCAACTGTGCGAAGTTATTTGAAAATCCGTCCATTATTGTTAGAGTTATGAAGCGGACAAAAGTGTACAGACGAACGGACAGACAGTGCGATTACTACTAGTATATGCCCCCTTTGGGGGCATAAAAACATAAGAGAGACTCTTAATGTGTTTGCAATTCTGGCTGTTACGGTGGGCTCTAAACCAGGAGATCATGAGCGTGAGCCTCACTGGTGACGTCTGAGCATGTTAAAGACCCATATGAAGCTACTTGTGGGTAGGGCATGGTTCCCTGATTCCTGCGTTTCATTTCTCTCTCTCTGGGCTGGTTCGAAATAACCATACAGTGCGTTATGGCCCAAGAAATTAAGAATTGTAGTCATACATCAGCATCTTTGTACAAGCGCTATTTGTTTTACTAACTAGCTTGTATAAGCTATTGGTAATTCGTCAAGGGAGACAGACAAAACTGAAAATCCAAATGGTAACCAAGCAACCAAAGAAATCATTCATTCATACTTGCTATTACAATGAGACAGTCATGAGTAACACAAATTAAAAGTAAAACAGTTCATATTGCTTTGGCAGTACCAATAATTTCAGGCAGATGATTTCCGGTTTTATGATTTTCCGGGCTTAAATAACCAACAATCTTGTGCCAAAGATTGACAAATGTTTAAACTAAACATATCATAGGTAAAACTAAAACAAAAGTCAATTAAACTTATGATTATGTATTTATGTGATGTATGTGTTTGAGAACCAGTATCTTACCATTTCACAATCTACAGCAAACATAGGACTTGTGCTGGTTACCGGCTTGTAATTATCTTTGGTGAATACAAAGTCTCCATATTGCTCTGAAATACAGTTGTACAGGTATTAAAGGGGGTATATCAGGCTTTTTGTTGGAGTCTAGCAGTCTGATTACATTAATTGACAAATAATGATATTTTCTACTCCAAAGGGCCTATACATGCCGAGTAAAGCATAAAAAGAACTACTTATTTTCAAGGGAAATCATTCTGCAGTGTAATATATGCTATCCTAGGGTTAATTAAGCGTTCTAGGCCTAATTTCTTTCAAAATCTAATTAAACAGACAAGGTACTAGCACCATATTTTGATTAATTTGAAATGAAACGGTACATTTTTTTTACATTTTTTGAAAAAGTATATTATTGAAAATAAGTCTTTCTAGCAAACAGCAAGAAGTAATGACATGTAATTATGAGCTTGGCTATTTGTTAAGTTACTAAAGATGATTTTTGTTGGGACAAGGATAATCATCATTTGACGTCACTTGTTTGCCTTGTCACATTTTTTCATTACAACACGTGTAATAACGCTGGATGACAGGAATGATACGCGTCACCCGATAATTGTATTTGTTATAAAACAGTCTGTTATATCATTTTAGGATTGTTTTATCATTAGAATTTTGCAGTTTTGGATTTTAAGAACCTCGTTGTCAAGTAAAAACTCAATCAGTTCTGAGAATGAATTGAGTTTCTCCACTTTGATAAATTTACAGGTTTCATTGGTTCAATTTTTATCACTGAACCAATCAGAATGCTTTGTTCATATTTTCATTTCTATCATGACATCATTTTCTGGTATGATATCACATCCTGGTATTATGACATCATGTCATGCCATTATTATGCAACTCAGTGAGTTCTGAGAATTGACTGAGTGTTTAAATTGCTGTGAGAAACAGAGTAAGACCGTTTTAATCGATAATCTTTCATTGAGTAATGAGTTTCTTGAAACCAAGAATCACAAAATTCTAAACATAAAATAATTCTAAAAAGATTTAATAGACTGTTATAAATGGGAATATTGCTAGTTACTCCTTAGATGGATACAAGATACAAGAATATTTATTTAAAGTTGTTGTTTACAAATATTATAACATTACCTCAATGGGCTATTTTCTGACATTCTCCATAGTGAAAAAAAAGCTTACTGTAAACAATAAAACACAAAACTTGTTTAATAATTTTAATATTTTACTGGCTAAGTCTAACATAAAACATATTCAACTCCTTTCTTATGTATGAAATAAACACTAACTTGTTAAATCCTCTATATATAATATTTTACTAATAATTAATAACTATGACATCATTATCAATAAATAAAAGGTAACATTTTAAAACAAAAGGTACTGTTTAAAAAAATTAGTACAAGTTTAACAAAAGATTACTTATGTTTTATTTCAAGTTAAAAAAACACAACAAATACCATTAAACCATATATGACAGAAATGTACAACGGAAGTAAGTGAGAAATCCTCTACAATCAATAAATGAATAATAAATAAAAGTACATCATAAGCAATAAATTAAACAGGGATTTTTCTAGGCCCAATTTGGGGCCGAACTGAAGTGTGTTCGGCCCATCCCAATCCAAAATATCCTCATATTTTCCCAAAAAAAGCAAAAAAAATCCAAAAATATAAAAAAATAAATATATATATAACTTTTTTGCTTCCTTATATCAAATGTATGCCTACTTGACCTTGCATTTTTTACAGACTTGTATAAGAGCTTGATTTTGAAACTATTCCAAACATTTTTAGTGCCTTACTATGTAATATAGTAGGATTATTCTTTTTTCCCAATTTGTATGTACATTTCACACGCATTTTCCCCAATTCAAAAGGTTCCTGGCCCCACTTCCAAAAATGCAGAAAAATCCCTGTTAAAGGTATCATGTTAAAACAAATCCAAACATCAAAGATAACCATGCTTGACAAAACTGTACAACGACAACTTACTGACATTGTCAACAGGCATTGGGATGCTCTCGTAGATCAACTGCGCTGTGTTGAGCAGTAACGATGTTCGGTCAAACTTGTCCCGCGTGTAAGTGGACTCCTGATAGTACGCAGACCAGTCCTGGGGCGGATCTCCACTCTTCCACTTCTGTCTGCGCGCCTGTTGTTCCTTAAAATACTGGAGAGGGTTCTCCAACATCACATTGGCCGCCTTACAGTCCATTTTCATCTCCTTGGCAACCTCTCTCTGGCGCATCAACTTATTTGCTGTCAAAGTTAGATATATCTTTAATTAAGCTTAACGTACTTCCCCTAATAGTAACGTCTAGCTGATATGCAAAAGGCACAGGGAGCGCTCTTAATATAAAATATAAAAAAGACATACAAAATATCGAAAATTTATTGTATTTTTATTTTTGGATACAAAAGATCGAAAATGTCACCAGTGAGTGACAAATGCCCCTGAAGTTCATAGGACTGTTGACCACCAACTGTGACCTTGACCTTTGAAGTAAGGACCTGAATCATGGGCGTGACACAACTTCTGATTGTGATTAGTACTTTCGAAGCTATGACTGAGACATGATTGTTTCGGACAGACAAACAGACGTACGTACCGATGGACGGTGCAATTACTATATGCCACTCCCTTCAGGGGCATAACAACATTTGCTGTCAAAGAAAAATGTTTGTTAAGAACTTGAAATATAGGCTCAAATACCAAACAGATCAAAAAAAATATTTTGAGCCAAATTTTAACTTCTCAGCAAAAAAGAGGATTGCTTCCTCTACAGTGAATATTTTATATGTACGTGTCATTGCTGACTAGAATATTATGCTAATGGTTACATACTGTAAGATTTCTGTTTCCTTAGCTGTGACATGCTTAGAGGGACGTTCAATATGTCCTCTCTGACAGTACTGCCATACTGCAGTGGTGAGATCAACTCTACTTGCTGAAACATACATTATAAAGATAGTGAGAGGGACGTTCAATATGTCCTCTCTGACAGTACTGCCATACTGCAGTGGTGAGATCAACTCTACTTGCTGAAACATACATTATAAAGATAGTGAGAGGGACGTTCAATATGTCCTCTCTGACAGTACTGCCATACTGCAGTGGTGAGATCAACTCTACTTGCAGAAACTAGTAAGAGGGATGTTCAATATGTCCTCTCTGACAGTACTGCCATACTGCAGTGGCGAGATCAACTCTACTTGCTGAAACATACATTATAAAGATAGTGAGAGGGATGTTCAATATGTCTTCTCTAACAGTACTGCCATACTGTGGTGGCGAGATCAGCTCTACTTGCTGAAACATACATTATAAAGATAGTGAGAGGGACGTTCAACATGTCCCCTCTGACAGTGATGCCATACTGCAGTGGTGAGAACTTCTCTATTTGCTGAAACATAGACTTATACAGTATTGGTAACAAAGCAGTATTAAAGTGATAGAGACGTTTATTTCCTCTGTTGCAGTACTGCCGTATTTGGTTTGTCGTGACCGTCTATACTAATCCCATCTATTCTAATACTGTATAACCAAATATGGTAAATATTGAGAGACTCAACTCATCTTCTATTTAAATACTGGCCAGAGCAAACATGAGCAGTGATTTTAAGTCATAAAATACAATTATTATACCAGTATTATGATTTTACTATATTTTGAAAATATTCCCAATACTTACTATATCAAATGCAGACTTGAGGGTGGGTAATGAATCAGCATACAAGTTGAACTCGTATGAGCTCACAGACTCCAGGACAACTGCAACAACTTTTGAAACTTTTCCAACTCTCAATAAACGACACCATCTGTTAGCGATAAAAACAGGTTTCATAAAATGATGTTTATGATGAAGGCTATCGTCTGAAATGTCTTCATATTCATAACTAGATGGGCATCAGTGTTCCACGGATCGCCTGTCAGTGCTTTGTCAGCCTAGCAAGTTTTTTTGGACCAAGATAAATGACCTTGAAAAACTGGCCTGACTAAGTTTTCGTGAAGATATTTTTTTTAACCCATATAATGACCTTCAGTGTGACCTTGACCTTTATATTTTAGTATGGTCATGTCGATGTTGTCATGATGAGTATATATTGAAAGTTTGATAAAGAAATATCAAGAAATGAGAAAGTTAAAGCCAACATTTAGTTTTCGTGAAGTAAAAAATGAGTATTTAACCCATATAAAGACCTTCAGTGTGACCTTGACCTTTCTATTTTAGTATAGTCATGTCGATGTTGTCATGATGAGTATATATTCAAAGTTTGATGAAGAAATATCAAGAAATGAGAAAGTTAGAACCAACGTTAAGTTTTCATGAAGAAAACAAACCAGTATTTAACCCATATAATGACCTTCAGTGTGATCTTGACCTTTATAGCTTGGTGTGGTCATGTTCATGTTGTCATAATGAGTAAATATTGGAAGTTTGATGAAGAAATATCAAGAAATGAGGACGTTATAATCAAAGTTAAGTTTTCGAGAAGAAAAAAATGAGTATTTAACCCATATATTTACCTTCAGTGTGACCTTGACCTTTATAGTTTAGTATGGTCATGTTGATGTTGTCATGATTAGTATATATTGAAAGTTTGATGAAGAAATGAGAAAGTTCTAGCCAAGGTTAAGTGAGGGATTGACAGACTGACGGACGGAAGACAAAGTGACCCTATGTATCGCATTTTTCTTCGAAAAGGCGACACAAAAACTCTCTAACCATCAGAAATTATGATAAAAACTGTAATAAACGAAACCTAAATATTGTCTTTAATAAATGAAATTACGGCATTTTCAGCATATGTTAGGCTATATATGACTGTCGTTTTTTTCTTGGTGGAGGCAGACCACCCACTTTTTTCCTGGGTAGAACCAGTACTAAATACCTCCTGCCATCCGTAAGAATCGACTCTTTCTCACTTACAAGTTGAGCTCCCAGTGGGATTCGAACCTGAGTGGTGAGAGGCGAGAATGTTTCGAACGCAGTCAAATTCATCTCTGCCAAGGAGAATATGAAATATTTTATATGCTTCAGTGGATAAGGCATTGCGCTTAAGAACTACAGACCTCTGCCCTGTGCAAAATCGCTCCCTGGTGGAGGCATGTCTGATGGGAAACTTCTTCCTCCATCTCATCTCCCTCTGAGGTTGCTGGCCTAATATAACTGATATGTTAGCAGGCTGTAAAACCCCATTTAATTCAATTTCATTTATGATGTGGTTATTAGCTATGTTCCATTTTCCTTTCACCTATGGCGAACTGGCAAATGCTTAGCACGATCAATCAATCAATCAATCAATCAATCAATCAATCAATCAAAATCAATCAATCAATCAATCAAATCAAATCAAATCAAATCAATCAATCAATCAATCAAATCAATCAATCAATCAATCAATCAAATCAATCAATCAATCATTCATTTATTTGTAAAGTTACTTGTAATGTCAAATGGACTATACGAAAGTAAAACCGTACTAAATCTTCTACCTTGGTCTAACACTTGATTGAATGCCCTGTAGTGAATACAGGAGGAGGTGTTGGACATCTGTGACAAACAGAGGGGGCACCTGCTTCACCTCATCTAGCTCCGCCTCCACCGGGTTGTCACGAGCCAACTCATCCAGGGTCAGGAATATTTTAGGTCGTTGCTAAACATAAAGAAAATGTGACGTTATTACAAGACGGCCTGAAGAAGCTTGACTGACTAACATAGCTTATATAACAACAGAAGACATGACATATGTTTTCTGTCAATCTGATGCAAAATAACCAAGAATCACCTGTAAAGCAAATACCGTATAATCCCTAATAAATGCCCCTCCCCTAATAAACCCCCTCCCCACACCATTTTTTCAGAGTTTTTTTTTTAACTTACCAAAAGATGCAAGTTAATCTGTTTCATTCACAATGGAACACACAAAATCACTAGAAAACTTAAAATCTGATGCATTAATTGACTGATTGACATGTGGATTTAAAAATTAAATTATGTATCTTTGGTCTCATATAAACGCCCCCCTTTTCAAAATGTTTCGCCCCCGGGGACATTTATTAGGGATTATACGGTATGAGAAATCTGAGTTTTACTGGCGATTTTACTTGATGTTCACACATTTTTCCCTTTATAATATTCAAACTGGAATATGTTCCCCAATCTATGACACACAATTGTCACCTCTCATATTGACACGCCGTATATTGATTATACATACTAACTTGTCCAATTTTATTTCATTATTTCAAGCGGTTTGCGAGTCATGGATCTAAAATGAAAATTCCATGATAGTGACCTTAAACACGTGACTCCAAAATTAATGTGACACACATTGTCTATCGAGAATAGTGTTCTCCCATTATCTGAAGCCATTTAGGAGTTGTGAACTAAACAACCCGTGACAACATTATGACATTGTGACAATAACATATACCTAATAGGCTAATACACATAGATAATCAGGTGAAACTAGTGATGGGCAATCGGTTGATATTTACAATCGATCATCGGTTACAATCAGGTGTAACTGATCAACCATCGATTATAATCAGTCAATAAATGAATACGGAGTAGATAAATGCATGTATGTTAACTGTGTATCAGGCCTTGAACATTCAGATTACTTTCTCCGTTTTTGTCTGTATTCTTTCCTGTCTTGTTTATTAAATATATTGTGATTTTATATCAATTGGCAAAATAATTGTAATTGATATGTGTTTTATTAACTTTTTATAAAATATTGTATATACATGCTCATTTTCACAAGTGCGTTTTCTGTCGTCTCCTGGATAATCATGCTTATTTCTTCTTTCAACATAAATAAAGTGCTTTTTTTTTACATTTTACCGATGATAGATAATGAACTTTTATAATCGATCATCAGAATTGAATGACTAAGTAATCGATGGTTAGTTACAATGAATTAATCGTTATATCACTGGGTGAAACTTTATGTGTATTTGTATCTTAAATTGGCTCTGTGTAAGTTGGTTGGTCAAATGGTGTCTTATATCATTTTCAGCACATTTTAGGCTATATATAATATGGTTGATTTGTTCGTGGTGGAGGCAGACCACTCACTTTTTTCTTTCACCCACTTTTTTCGGATCTTCCGAGTTTAAACCATTGATTTGATTGTTTTTTGTTTTTGCTTGTTTGGATGGTGTTTTACGTCATTTTTAGCTCATGTTAGGCCTTATATGATGGTCGATTATGTTGTGGTAGAGGCAGACTACCCATTTTTCCAGTATAGCTCCCGCAATCGGAATGCGTAAGAATCGACACTTTCTCGCTTACCTCCTGCCATCCGTAAGAACAGTAAGTGAGAAAATGTTGATTCTTACAGATGGCGGGAGGTAAACAGTACAGGAAAAAGTGGGTGGTCTGCATACTCTACTAAAATATTGACCGTCATATATGACCTAACATACTGTATGGTAAAAATGATGTAAAACACGGTTCAACCAACAACTGACACACCATTTATTAATGATACAAACACACACTAAGTTTCACCTCATTATCAAAATGTATTGCAAAGTCTGATTACTTACAAGAAATGTGAAAGTACAATGACATCAATTCTTTCATAGTATTAATCTAAACCAAACTCCAGATCAAACAAAAAGCATACATACCATTGCAGCTTTTTGCCTTTCCCTCAGCTCCTTCCTATATGCAGCAATGACATCATCGGATTTAGCATCCTTCCATTGTGTCGGCCCACTTTCACCTTCAGCACACATGGACACATTGCTACCAATGGTTACTGCTTCAGTCACTGTGGCAACAGGTGAGTCTAATCGTTTAATCACACCTGGCTCTGTCTTCACCAACACGCTTGTCACCGGTGTTTTTTCCTCACTGGATTTTAGTTTTTTACTGACTGGTTCATCACAACCCGTGTTTGGTATCTTATCACCATCCTGAAAGATAAACAATACGGTTAGTGGAGCGCTGTGGTTTAGTGGTAGAGCCTTGGACCCAGGATCGAAAAGTCATGGGTTCGATCCCCGTCATGACCATATGTCCCTGAGCAAGTCACTTTATCTGCAATTGCTTAGTACTGGTTCTACATGGAGAGTGATTAAAATAGGTTCAGAGAGCTTTCATTGACTTACAATCAATGTAAAATAAATAAATTTAAACTAAACATTACAGTTGTAGCAATATTTGAGTTTATCACATAACATGCGGTGTGGGAGTGTAATAACACCATTCAATATTCCACTAGTGGTATAACATAACGTTAATGACGTCATGGACGTCATGTTAATGTACGTTTTCTGATGGAATGTGACGTTATAAGTTAAATTATGTTATAAATAGAATCTACCATTCGTTCTCATTCAATTGATTAACTGATTTATTTAATGTTAAGGAATAGCTTTGGTTGAGAAAACCCGATGACCCGGCTAGTTTTTGGTGCACAAATCATTAATATTAATTAATATGTTTTAAAAATATATTATATTCTTGATTTGTGATCTAACTACACTTTTATTTAATAATGTGTATACCTGCTTATGGCATGAACCCAATATGAATAAATATTGACAATTTAACAAAAAAAAACAACTGTTTTTTCAGTCCACAGTGCTCCAGATAAGACACGTATCTGCGTAATTACGCATTTTTCACCAAAACGCATTAAAATAAAAGGAATGCATAGGGTAACTCGCCCCTGAGTCGGACAGGTTATTGGTTCTCGGCACCGCTGTCTCTTTATGTTCATGCTCCTGCTTGCTGAAACCATCCGGTTGCTTCCTCAGTGTTTAATGTATCATTCGATATCAACTGTTTAGCGTTATTTTTCTTCATGTATTTATATAAATTTCCTTACTCGGGTATTGGCTCCTGATTTCAGTATTCGTCTTCAGGGCAGATATATTTAGAAATACCCCAAAGTCGAACATGTAATTGCCCTTGAGTCGGACTATAAAGGTAACTGGAGAAATCAATAGATTGGGGGTAATTCTTGCTGTTTTGAATGAAAGAAATCATTGGATTGCCTCCCTTTCATAGTAACAGTTATTGACCGTTTCCAGTTGACAAAGATATTCAACCATCAATAACTGTCCGAGTAGTTCTTGAGCTGGCTGTAGACCCCCCTCCCCCCCCAGGGGGAATTTTGTAGGGTATGATTTTCTGAAAGAACATACATTAAGCTTCAAAATGAGACATGTGTGCCATCTGAGCGTTGGGGCTTTAGTGAGTTTTGGGGGAAAACGTTGCGTTTTTAGACGAAAATCGCCAAAATCTGGAATTATTTTTTAGAAAAAGAATGGAATATGTTAGAACCAATTTGAATAGATGGAATCTTTCTCGGAACGCATCTCTACATGTCCCACTATATAATTTATGGATCCGATACTTAAATATTGAGATTTTGGGTAAAAATGTTAAAAAATTGAATAAAATCGCTGATTTCTGTAATACATTGGGGGTATTTAATTAAAAATTAGAAATATATCTAATACAATAGAAAAAAGAAATATTGTAACCTTTTTGGGCAGGGCAAGGTCCAGTGGTTAAAAAGAAAATAGTTCCAAACCGCATGATGTTTGGAAATGACTTAATTTTGGGGCGAAAAATGTGTATTTTTGTCAAAAATCGCCGGAATCTGGAATTATTTTTTAAAATTAGTTTCAACATAAACTGATCAAATTGAAGCAATAAAATGTTGTACAGCATATATATTCAAGTTTTTCCTGGCATCATATATAACATATGTGCTCAAATATTGGCATTTTAGGGCAAAATGTTGGAAAAAATGACAAAACTCACTGATTTCTGTAATCCATTTTGGGTATTGGGTTAAAATTTAGAAAAAAAATATTTAATACAATAGAATAAAGACATATTGTAACATTTTGGATAGACAAAGGTCCAATAATTAAGTAGAAAAAATTCATGAACCATATGATGTTTAAAATATTGCCTTAATTTTCAGGCGAAAAATGTGTATTTCCGTAAAAAATCAACGGAATCTCCAATTATCTTTTGAAAATAGTTTGAACATAAACTTATCAAATTGAAGCAATAAAATGTTGCACACTACATATCCAAGTCATTTATTGTATCAGATATAATATATATGCTCAAGTATTTATATTTTAGGGCAAAATGTTGAAAAAATGACTAAAATCGCCGATTTCTGTAATGCATTGAGGTATTGGGAAACAATTAAAAGTGCATAGAAATAATGGGGAAAAAAATATTGTAACATTTTTGCAGTCCAATGTGCAATAATATACCAGAAAACCCATCAGAAGATGGTAAATGCTGCTTTATTTTGTTGGAGGAAAATGTGTTTTTAATAAAACATAAACGAAATCTTGATTGTTTTCTTCAAAAAGTAATTTAAACATACATGTTACAACGACATATCGCCAGATGAGAGAAAAAAGTGCCGTCTTTCTTCTATGGAACATTCCTATTCTCACCTGGCGATATTGCCATTGACCCATCATATGTTTCCAAGGAGTGCATGGCAGGCTGACATTTTATTTGCTCAAACAAGCCTGCTCTAGCTGATACCTTATGAGAATTTGTTAAAAAATGGCATGACAAAACCTCCCGAACAATACAACACATCATTTACTAGTTTTTGAGCTGGCTGTAGACACCCCCCCCCCCCCCCCCCCCCTCCTCCCGAACTCAGGTAGCCCTCCCCTTATACGGTCTAGCGACCGAGTGCCACGCCGTTGAGTCACAAAACCTGTGGGTCGGCCCAGCGGCCATCGGCATTGGGTCGCTCAAGGCTATTTCTCTCTATATAACTATACTGTATATAGCTCTAGGTTCTATGTTCGAGACCCGAACTCGGGAAGCCATCCCACTGAAACGACCTAGGGATTGAGTGCCACGCATAGCGAGAACCGTTGCCGCCGGCTGACCACCGTTCCCGTTGGGTCACAATACCTGTGGGTAGGCCCAGAGGCCGTCGGCTGCGGGTCGTTCAAAGCTATGTACTATATAGCTCTATGTGGCATGTTTGAGACACGAACTCAGGCAGCCTTACCCCTGATACGACCTAGGGATCGAGTGCCACGCGTAGCGAGGACCGTTGCCGACGGCTGGCCACTGATCCCGTTGTGTCATAAAATATGTGGGTCGGCCGAGCGGCTATCGGCCGAAGGTCGTTAAACGCTATTTCCCTCTATTTAACTGTATATAACTCTATGTTACATGTTCAAGACTCGAACTCGGGTAGCCCACACCTTGATAAGACCTAGGGACCATGTACCACGCATAGCGGGGACCTTTGCCGACGGCTGGCCACCGGTCCCGTTGTGTCACAAAATATGTGGATCGGTCCAGCGGCCATCGGCCGATGGTCGCTCAACGCTATTTCTCTCTATACATATATAACTATACTGTATAAAGCTCTAGGTGAGTTACGAGGTTCGAGACCCGAACTCGGGTAGCCTCCCCACTGATACAGCCTAGCGATTGAATGCCACGCGTTGCCGGGATCTTTGCCAATGGCTGCCCACTAGTCCCGTTGCGTTGTGTCACCCAATCTGTGTCGGCCCAGCGGCCGTCGGCCGAAGGTTGTTCAACGCCATATCCTTCTATATAACTGTATATAGCTCTATGTGCCATGTTCGAGACTCGAACTCGGGTAGCCCTCACCCTGATAAGGCCTAGACACCATGAACCACGCATAGCGGGGACCTTTGCCGAAGACTGACCACCAGTCCCGTTGTGTCATAAAATATGTGGATCGGTCCAGCGGCCATCAGCCGATGTTTACTCAATGCTATTTCCCTCTATACATACATAACTATACTGTATAAATCTCTAGGTAAGTTACGAGGTTCGAGACCCGAACTCGGGTAGCATCCCCCCTGATACAGCCTAGCGATTGAATGCCACGCGTTGCCGGGACCTTTGCCGACGGCTGCCCACTAGTCCCGTTGTGTCACCCAATCTGTGTCGGCCCAGCGGCCATCGGCCGAAGGTTGTTCAACACTATACCCTTCTATATAACTGTATATAGCTCTATGTGCCATGTTCGAAACTCGAACTCGGGTAGCCTTTCTCTTAATATGGACTAGCGACCGAGTGCCACATGTACTGGCGACCTTTGCCAACAGCTGGCCACCGGTCCCGTTGTGTCTCAAAATCTGTGGGTCGGCCCAGTGGACGTACGCAGAGCGTCGCTCAACACTATTTCTCTATTTATAATGTATACTGTATATAGCTCTATGTATCATGTTCGAAATACCGGTAACGTGATAAAGTCCAAGTCGCCAGTTGGTACACGTACATGTTCCAAAATGCTCTACACATAATGGGCTTTCAGAAAAATAGGGTGTACAAAATTCCCCTTGGGGTGAGGGTAACTCCTACTAGCTTACAGTCTACTTTCTATTGTACCAGTATTATATATGTTTCTAGATTTTAACCCCATACCCGCAATGGATTGCAGAAATAGTGATTTTGGTCCTTTTTTCCAACATATTTCAGCAGATATGTTATATATGATGCAAGAAAACACTTGAATATGTATGCTGTGCAACATTATATAACTTCAATTTGATAAGTTTATGTTAAAACTATTTTCAAAAAGAATTCCAGATTCCGTCGATTTTTGACAAAAATACACATTTTTCGCCTAAAAAATAAGGCATTTTCAAGCATCATACGGTTCGGGAATTTTTTCTACTTAATAATTGGACCTTTGTCTATCCAAAAATGTTACAATGTGTCCTTATTCAATTGTATTAAATTTGTTTCTATATTTTAACCCAATAACCCAATGGATTACAGAAATCAGTGATTTTTGTCATTTTTTCCAACATTTTGCCCTAAAATGCCAATATTTGAGCACATATGTTATATAATGTGTCAGGAAAAACTTAAATATGTATGCCGTGCAACATTCTATTGCTTCAGTTTGATAAGTTTATGTTCAAACTAATTTCAAAAAATAATTTTTGACAAAAATACACATTTTTCGCCCCAAAATTAAGGCATTTCCAAACATCATGCGGTTTGGGCCTTTTTTCTACTGAATCACTGGACCTTACCCTGCCCAAAAAGGTTACAGTATTTCTTTTTTCTATTGTATTAGATATTTTTATATTTTTTAGTTAAATATCCCCAATGTATTACAGAAATCAGCGATTTTATTCAATTTTTTAACATTTTTACCCAAAATCTCAATATTTAAGCATCGGATCCACAAATTATATTTTGGGACACGTAGAGATGCGTTCCGAGAAAGATTCCATCAATTCAAATTGGTTCTAATATATTTTATTATTTTTCTAAAAAATAATTCCAGATTTCGGCGATTTTTGTCTAAAAACGCAACGTTTTCCCCCAAAACTTACTAAAGCCCCAACGCTCAGATGGCACACATGTCTCATTTTGAAACTTACTGTATGTTCTTTCAGAAAATCATACCCTACAAAATTCCCCCTGTGGGGGGAGGGTTTCTCCTACTAGCTCACAGCCTAGAGTCAGGGGCAAGTCCGACTTAAGAGCGAGTTACCCTACACAAATGCATTACAAAAATCGCCGATAAATACTGAGAACCAAATTCCCGTGCACAGACTTAATAGCTTAAAAAAATAGAGTGCACCAAGTCATATTCAAGTGCCTCCAGCAAAATTTACTAGTACTTTAGATGCTAGCTAGAAAAAAGAAAGTCTTTTTGCCGACTGTTTTTCACAAATGGTTTTTAAGAATACGCATATGTAAATGTAAATACGTAATGCGTTTTTTTTAAATGCGTACAACATGCAATGTACTGAAAGCTGATCTGGAGCACTGGTCCAAACATTCTCATAACTTTATAATAATTCAAAGGAACTTAATATGCAGCTTATTTAATGCATGTGCACATTTCATATGAAACTGAAGCACATTATGAGGATGTTGACCGTTCCAATGCAGTATCCCTGTCTTCACCACTCTTTATGGTGTGTATTGTTCTGGTCATTGACTATTTAACTCTTAGCCCGCTACATATATATAATGGACTGTTCTTTCTTTGAAATAAGACCATTCCATTTATGTGACAAAAGGGTGTTTTGGGGGAAATGACTGATCAGCAGCTGGACATTGTAAACCCTGATCAGCCTACGAGTTACTCACAGGCTGATCCAGGTTTACAATGAAAGCAATGGCCATTATGGTCGTGCTTAGCGGGGTAAGGGTTAATTTCGTTTGTGGTACAGTGCAGACCTACAGTTGTTTTTTTATAGAAGCCTAGTGCTATATGCCCTCTGCACATTTGAAGTCTGTTTATAATAGTGAAGTGCACAACTTCAGTAAATAAATTAGCATTTGACAGTCAGTGTTACGATAAATCTTCTTCTTTTTTTTTAAATGCGCTTACTCAATGTGCTAATGTGGCTACGTAGTTGTATTATTGCTTTCTTACCATAGCTGCTATTATGGGTTATACATATAATTATATATACTTATATTTTTCATTTGAGTTCAAAAGCTTTAAGTAAATATTGGTATTGTTCACAGTTCTAATACCTGAAAGACCGATAATAGGTCTCAATAATACATAATGGTTCAATATCTGAAAGTAGAGCTCTTAAAGGGGGTGATGCACAATCTTCAAACACCATTTATTTAAAAGGTCTCTGAAAAACTTGAAAACATGATAAAATCATCGTTCCAAGATAGCCACCTCCATTTATCTTTTAATTCAAATTTTCAATAAGTCATATCTCCTTTGTTTTTTGCGGCAGTCTGATAAATCTTTCAGTTTTTTCAAGTATTTCAGAGCCCTTTTAAATAAACCTTGTCTGAAAATAGTGCATCAGCCCCTTCAATGACAGATTTCAATTACCAAATTTCAGCAGCAATGAAACAGCAAAAAAATATTCTTAAAATAAATAGATACCATCTCCTGTAAATTGTTATAGACCCACTGTGAGCACTTACCGTAAGTTCAATCCAAACACTCAAACACTGTAGGGGAGAAGCTAATGAGTTTCATACTGAACCATAAGATTGGTTTCAAACCCCGGGAGACAACATAACAACTTGTCTGTTGTTCACTGTTTATATCACTTAGATCTTGTGTGGCAAAAATAAATGCAGTCCATTAATTACCGTACTCATTTTTAAATTGTGGGGGGAAAATTCAACATAATTCCCTTATTCAGCTGTTTTGAAGTTTTTAGACCCTGTGTGGCAAATAAATCAGTCCATCCATTTATTACTCCAGTTTAAATTGATAGATTACATGCACTTGAGGTTAACACAACAAAGGTCCCTTATGCGACAGTTTTGGCGTTTTCAGACCCTGTGTGGCATGATGCATGCTGCCATTGTGGAGACAGTATATAAGTCATATAATAGCCATAGTCATCACTGACAACCTAGCCATAGTCATCACTGACAACCAGTTCAGGGAACCGGTCACATTATTTCTGAAATTTAACCATTTTTCAGCAAGGCTGTTATAGTGAACCATGCTTTACCAGATTGTGTTTGCTACGCTGGCCATATTAACGGCGGCTGGAGCACGAATCCACGAGGAGCCCGAGTGCTCTAAATATCATTTCGAAGAAAAGGTTTTAGAAAAATTAGTTCGCCTCGAACATCAAATGATCGTTTGGAACGATAAAATGGAAGGACAAATCTCTGAGGTAAATAAGGCAGAGAATGCACGGACTGACGATCATAATAAACTGAAGGATTCCATTCAACAAGAACTTGAAGCACAGAAAACCAAGCTGGATGAAGTTTTGTCAAACTTTCAACAACAAGCTGTTCGACTCTCCAAAGATCTGATGGAGAAACAGGGCGATATAAACACAACTTTACTGGCTTTTATTAAGCGTCAGGAAACTGAAGTCAAAAACATAAAAGGTATTTATAGTATCTTAGCATAAATTGTTTTTATATATCAATAATATAAAAAAAATTAACAAACACTGAAAAAGAGTTTTAGATCAATCTTTAAAAGAATCATTTAATTTTTCATTTAATGAAGAAACACCATTTTCTTTCATATAAATCTGTGATTTAGGAGAGAAGGGATAATTTTGAAAATATATTTGTAGTTTTTCTTAGATTTACTCCACACCATACTTTTAAAATGAGTTATATTGCATAAATCTAGCTAGTCCTTATCTTTGTTAATGTTTATACTATTTGAGACAACTCAAGCTATCATCAAATAAAATAGTCTGCATTAAGTACTGGCTTCAAACAGTGGTTTAGAGCTATTCAGAAATGATTGGGATTTTAAGATTTTATTTTGATTCTAATTGAAAAATATTAAACAACAAAATAACCACTGGGACGACTCTAGCTTAAGAAATTCTTAAGGGTGTTTAATGATATACAACATATTACAAAACAAATTAATGTTTACAGAACACATCTCTTTTCTAGTTTTATGATTAATATTTAATTTGTAATTGAAGCAGAGTTACAAAGGTTTGAGCTGATGTAAGCATAAACATTTAAGTAGAAAAGTATGTTGTATCCCTAATTAATCTTGTTTATTCTGAATCTCAAAAAAAACAAACAACATACATTATTTTTTGCAATCAATTGAATTATGAGTTGAAAGAAAGTCTCTTTTACAGTAGAGGGCTGGCGTGGCGCAGTCGGTAGCGTGGCGGATTTGTAACCAGAGGCCCCGGGTTCAATCCTACGTGATGCCACTGAGTTTCGTCGGTGTGTTATTGGGCAAGACACTTTCCCTTAGCCTCGTCCGTTGGATGGGGACGTAAATCGGGCGGTCCCGTGTATCGGTCTATCCTCCGAGCACGTTAAAGAACCAAAGGAATCTATTCGATAATAAGAGTAGGGCATGGTTCCCGGATTCCTATGTATCCTTCCCCTCTCTCTGGGGCGGCTCTAAATAACCTATAATGTGTTGATGAGCCGTTAAACAACATTCAATTCTTTTACAGTATTTTTTGTTTTAACTGCTACCCTTTAAGCAAAATCAGAACATTTAATTAATAACGTTTCTATAATTTAATTTATTCCCTACGAGGAAAAACATATGTGACACAATTATTGTAATCTTCTCACCCGTACCTGAGATTGAGTGGTAGAGTAGCATTTAGTATTCATGACAGGTAATAGTACCAAACTGGCTCACTTTTGTTTCTTTGTTTGAATGGTGTTTTATGTTATTTTTAGCACATGTTAGGCCATATATGATTGTCAAGTTTTTATGGTCGAGGCCAACCACCCCATTTTTCCTGGGTAGAACTAGTACTGTACACCTACCACCATCTGAAAGACATTTTCTCACTGGACAAGTCGAGCTCCCAGTGGGATTCGAAGCCACAGCGTTGAGAGATGAGAAAGTTTTAGACGCAGTCTTTTAACTATTCCGTCAACGGATGCGCTGTCACTTTTGTTTTAGTTGTTATAAAATATCAATCCAAAAAGAATAACATTCATCTGTTTCTAATACAGCTGACCTTACCAATCCTTCAGTTGAGCCTGCCCCCATTCCATCCCCCATCTCCATTTCCCAATACATTACCTCCCCCATCCCCCACCCCAGAAATAATAACATTCAATTGTTTCTAATACAGCTGATCTGACCACTCCTACAGTCGTGTTCAAAGCTAGGGAATTAGCAAACAAAAATCCTGTTATTGGTACCCTGATGAGATACACCCAGACTGTCACCAACGTTGGAGGGGGATACGACACGTCTACAGGATACTTTACCGCTCCACACGCTGGCACCTATCTTTTTACAGTACAAATCTGCACTGCTAAGGCTAAACAGATCTATGTCCAAATAATAGCTGCGGATATTATCATAGGACTTACAGTTAACGCTGATGCTAGTTACTACCCTTGTAACACTGGCACAGGGGTGGCTGTACTGGCTAAAGGAGATAAAGTATGGATAAAATGTACCTACAGAGGTGGTAATGATGCTGTTTATGCAGACGGTCATAGATGGAACAGTTTTTCTGGTGTTCTTATACACACCAATACAAATTAAATTGAACTGTAGCAGAAAAATAACTAAATGATAATTTAAAAATTTGACTTTTAGTGATTTGATTAAAAAATGGTTCAATCTTTACAGAAATGGTTCAATCTTTTTTTACAAAAATGTCTCATCCTCAGTTTAAAAGTGGATTTTGTTGGTTGTAGATAATAATAATAATAAATAATAATAAACTCTTTATTTAAAGAAGGTTAACACATTATGACATAATATCAAAAAATAAACATCATACTTCTGTACTTAAATTAACAAACATTTAGCGATTTTTAACAAATACACTAACAATAATAGATGAGGATGTATAACTATAAACAGAGCTTTAATCACCATATATATATTTACTTTGTACACTACTTTTTGCTTAAAGTGTATGAGCAGAGGATTCGTCATACTTTTGATTTCTATCCTTTTTTTCAGTTATTTGCTTTGTTTATTTTAAACATCTGTTAACTTTGCATGTTCTTTTATCACATATTTATGTATATTAAATATTGCACAAATAAAAACTTTGTTCTCAAAGATCTAAATAATGTTGATGTTAGTCCCTTTATGACTGCTAATTGCCTATCATTCTTACACCATCCCACTACACACTCTTAACATTTTTGGAAGACAGACTCTGATACTCGGAACCGCCCATTTTAAGTCGCCATCCGACGAATGAGGGGGAAGGGTTTTGCATAAGGACAAATCAGAATAATCCAGCAATGCCAGCGAGACTTAAACTAATGATCTCGGGATTAAGAGCCCATCTTTATACCATCAACTGGGCCATCTTGGCCTCTATGATAGGAAGAGATCCATATATAGTGTTTAAACATTTAACAATATATTCTTGCTTGACTGACCTCATGTGATTGCCGGGGTAGAATACAACCACAGCAATCTCACAAACACACTGTAGAGCTCTTAACGGGGTTGATGCACAATTTTCAAACACCATTTATTTAAAAGGGCTCTGAAAAACTTGAAAACGTTTTGATGTCACCATTCCAAGATGGCCGCCTCCATTTATGTTTCTTTGCAAATTTTCAATAAATAAGGATAAAAATATCGGACAGGGAAAGCAGCATTAAAGGACGACAGTCAACCACAAAACACAAAAACAAACACGTAAACAGACAAACGAAAAGGCAAAAGTAATAAAAAATGCAAACGACATCACAAACACAAAAGGGTTGACAATAGGGCTACCGCCTTGGAACGGTCAGTGGCAAAGTATGCCACTGGGGGTTTAAACCGGTTCTAGGGTGCAAAACAACTCACACTTACCCTACTGTCATCCCATTAAAACAGGACAGTGTAAATAAAGAAATCCCCGCCATGATCTAAACTCTAACCAACAAGGCAGCATCAATAGGCAATATAAGTAAAACACAAATATGCTCGTGTAAATATAATACAAAAAAACAATAGCCTAGAAAGCCACAATGAAGGTACTCAATGACTTTGCAGAAGCCAGAGCAGTAAGAGAATAAACCATTAAGGGCACGACAAGAAATATCATGGACAAACATCAAACGCCACCGTCCCAATGGGCTTTAGGTAGGCGTCATCATAGGGTCCACAGCCTGTCTGGTCATCGTACAATTAAAAAGGAAAGCATAGTGGCGAACTGTAAAAGGGTCCACCAACAAGCATGCAGTACGTTGCAAAATGATAGGGTCATAACCTCTTTTGATAAACTTGTTAACAAGTTTAACAAAGATAGTATGAAAGTGATCATGACCTAGAATCTTACTAAGTTTATAAATCACATCACCATAGAAGTCAGGTTGTGATAGTCCTTGTCGCAGAAGAGTCCTTAAATTACAATTATATTTGGAAAGAAGATCAGGGTTACGATAATAAAATTTTGCAAAGGTTTTAGGAAGTTTATGGTAACGGTAACCCTGATTGAGTAATTTTTTAGTTATACAAAGATTACGAATATTAAAGTCCTCAACTCGAGTACAAGCTCTAGAAAAACGAATGAGTTGAGACAGATACACCCCATAAGAAGTTGCTCGGGGAACATCCCCATCCAAGTGGGGATAATTAACAATGTCAAAATTAAAATCATCTCTCTTGTCATAGATTTTGCTAATTATTTTACCATTTTCAATCGAGAGATCTAAATCAAGAAAAGAAGCGTTATTATCAGATATATTTTCTTTATTAAGCCGAAGTTCTTTAGGATAAATATTATGAACCATAGTTTGAAAGAAAGGGTTGTCAATGTTCAGTATGTCATCCAGATACCGAGAGGTGTCATTAAAAGCTTCAATAACATCTGCCTGGGTATCTGGTGAAAGACCCAACATGAAATCCCTTTCATAGCAAAATAAAAACAAATCTGCGACAAGTGGTCCACAGTTTGTACCCATAGGGATACCAACAATTTGTCTATAAACGGTGGTACCATACCTGACGGAAATATTATCTAATAGGATCTCCTTTGTTGTTTGTGGCAGTCTGATAATCTTTCTGCTTTTTCAAATATTCCAGAGCCTTTTTAAATAAACCGTCTTTGAAAATAGTGCATCAGCCCCTTTAATGACAGATTTAATGAATATTTACCAAATTTCAGCAGCAATGAAACAGCAAAATAATATTTTTAAAATAAATAGATACCATCTAGTGTAAATTGTTACAGACCCACTGTGAGCACTTACTGTATTGTCAATCCAAACACTCAAACACTGTAGGGGAGAAACTAATGAGTTTCATATTGACCTGTAAGACTGGGTTCAAACCCTGGGGAGAGAAATAAAAGAGTTTCATACTGAACCATAAGATTGGTTTCAAACCCTGGGAGACAACATAACAACTTGTCTGTTGTTCACTGTTTATATCACTTAGATCTTGTGTGGCAAAAATAAATGCAGTCCATTAATTACCGTACTCAGTTTTAAATTGTGGTGGGAGAATTCAACATAATTCCCTTATTCAACTGTTTTGAAGTTTTTCGACCCTGTGTGGCAAATAAATGCAGTCCAACCATTTATTACTCCAGTTTAAATTGATAGACTACATGCACTTGAGGTTAACACAACAAAAGTCCCTTATTCGACAGTTTTGAAGTTTTCAGACCCTGTGTGGCGTGATGCATGCTGCCATTGTGGAGACAGTATATAAGTCATATAATTAGCCATAGTCATCACTGACAACCAGTTCAGGGAACCGGTCACATTATTTCTGAAATTTAACTTTTTCAGCAAGGCTGTTATAGTGAACCATGCTTTACCAGATTGTGTTTGCTACGCTGGCCATATTAACGGCGGCTGGAGCACGAATCCACGAGGAGCCCGAGTGCTCTAAATATCATTTCGAAGAAAAGGTTTTAGAAAAGTTAGTTCGTCTCGAACATCAAATGACCGTTTGGAACGATAAAATGGAAGCACAAATCTCCGAAGTAAATAAGGCAGAGAATGCACGGATTGACGACCATAATAAACTGAAGGATTCCATTCAACAAGAACTTGAAGGGCAGAAAACCAAGCTGGATGAAGTTTTGACAAACTTTCAACAACAAGTTGTTCGACTCTCCCATGATCTGATGGAGAAACAGGGCGATATAAACACAACTTTACTGGCATTTATTAAGCGTCAGGAAACTGAAGTCAAAAACATGAAAGGTATTTATACTATCTTAGCATAAATTGTTTTTATATATTAATAATATAATTTATTTTTAACAAACACTGAAAAGAGTTTTAGATCAATCTTTAAAAGAATCATTTAATTTTTAATTTAATGAAGAAACTGCATTTTCTTTCATGTAAATCTGTGATTTAGGAGAGAAGGGATAATTTTGAAAATATATTTGTAGTTTTTCTTAGATTGACTCCACACCATACTTTTAAAATAATTATATTGCATAAATCTAGCTAGACTGACAAAGTCCTTATGTTTGTTAATGTTTATACTGTTTAAAACAACTCAAGCTATCATCAAAAAATATAGTCTGCATTAAGTCCCCTTTGAATTACTGGCTTCAAACAGTGGTTTAGAGCTATTCAGAAATGATTGGGATTTTAAGATTTTATTTTGATTCTAATTGAAAAATATTAAACAACAAAATAACCATTGGGACGACTCTAGCTTAAGACATTCTTAAGGGTGATTAATGATTTACAACATATTACAAAACAAATTAATGTTTACAGAACACATCTATTTTCTAGTTTTATGATTAATTTTTAATTTGTAATTGAAGCAGTGTTACAAAGGTTTGAGTTGATCGATATAAGCATAAACATTTAAGTAGAAAAGTATATTGTATCCCTAATTAATCTTGTTTATTCTGAATCTCAAATAAAAAAACAACATACATACTTTTTTGCAATCAATTGAATTATGAGTTAAAAGAAAATCTCTTTTACAGTTTTTATTTTTTTTAACTGCTACCCTTTAAGCAAAATCAGGAACATTTAATTAATAACGCTTTTATAATTTAACTTATTCCCTACGAGGAAAAACAAATATGACACAATTATTGTAATCTTCTCACCCGTACCTGAGATGGAGTGGTAGAGTAGCATTTAGTATTCATGACAGGTAATAGTACCAAACTCACTTTTGTTTCTTTGTTTGAATGGTGTTTTATGTCATTTTTAGCACATGTTAGGCCATATATGATTGTCAAGTTTTTATGGTCGAGGCCAACCACCCCATTTTTCCTGGGTAGAACTAGTACTGTATACCTACCACCATGTATAAGACACTTTCTCACTGGACATTTCAAGCTCCCAGTGGGATTCGAAGTCACAGCGTTGAGAGATGAGAAAATTTTAGACGCAGTGTTTTAACTATTCCGTCAACAATGCGCTGTCACTTTTGTTTTAGTTGTTATAAAATATCAACCCAAAAAGAATAACATTCATCTGTTTCTAATTTAGCTGACCTTACCAATCCTTCAGTTGAGCCTGCCCCATTCCATCTAATACAGCTGACCTTACCAATCCTTCAGTTGAGCCTGCCCCATTCCATTTAATACAGCTGACCTTACCAATCCTTCAGTTGAGCCTGCCCCATTCCATCTAATACAGTCGTGCTTATATATATTATGGTCGTGCTTATATCTATTATAGTCGTGCTTATATATCTATTACAGTCGTGCTTATATCTATTAAAGTCGTGCTTATATCTATTATAGTCATGCTTATATATATTACAGTCGTGCTTATATCTATTACAGTCGTGCTTATATCTATTACAGTCGTGCTTATATCTATTATAGTCGTGCTTATATATAGTCGTGCTTATATAGAGCCGTGCTTATATATAGTCGTGCTTATATCTATTTGTCGTCCTTATATCTATTATAGTCATGCTTATATCTATTATAGTCGTGCTTAAATCTATTATAGTCGTGCTTATATCTATTAAAGTCGTGCTTATATATATTATAGTCGTGCTTATATCTATTACAGTCTTGCTTATATCTATTAAAGTCATGCTTATATCTATTATAGTCGTGCTTATATATAGTCGTGCTTATATCTATTACAGTCGTGCTTATATCTATTATAGTCGTGCTTATATATAGTCATGCTTATATCTATTACAGTCGTGCTTATATCTATTACAGTCGTGCTTATATCTATTATAGTCTTGCTTATATCTATTACAGTCGTGCTTATATCTATTACAGTCTTGCTTATATCTATTACAGTCTTGCTTATATCCAGGGTCCTCCACAGGATTTTTTTCAGGCGCTGGCATAGGCAGCGCGGGGGGTGGGTTTGGGAGGGGGCGGCCCCCTCCCATTGTCGATTTTTTTCCAATTCTAGGGTGCACCATATGCCCCGAGATGATTTTTAATTATAAAATGAAGATGGGGAAAACTATATTAAAGAGAATATAATTATACATATATATTCCTTATTCAATAGTGTGACTCGGGATAAAGTCAAAATATTTTTTTTTTTTTTTTTTAAAAAACGTTGAAAATTGATGGTTAAAATCTCGACGTTAAATATTATTGAACTAAAACTACAACATGACATAATATAATCTGCAATAAATACACCCCAATACAACAAACTCTTTATCCATTAAATTTAGACCATAATCAGCTACCATACACTTTACAATAATCTGCGTTTGAATAAAATAATATTAATATTCATTCTTTACATTGATTGCCCTTAAATTACATGTATTTATTTACTTACCATTTTCCATTTCCTCAACCCATTTGAAGTCTTTCTCCCAGTCTGGATTGAACCCGGTCAGCCTGGCTCTTTTGGCGACTGGTTCAGATGCTGAGTCACAGACAGTAGGTGCAGCCTCAACATTTCTTACCACAAAAAACTTGCCAATTCCCCCATCTAACTCTAAGGGTCTCTTACTACTTTGCTTCGACATTTTGTTATGATAAATTAATAGAAACATTGGGCATTTTATAGCAAAGTAACCCAGTTTCACTTCATTAACTTAATTAATTAAAGATATTAACTAATCTCTGAAAGTATCGAGTAATTAAAATAATCTGCAACAAATTAATACTTACAAACTGCAGACGATCCACGCAGAGAGCCGACGAACATCAAAACATCATAATTTTTTTAACAACTCCTTAATTATCACTCATCCTGTATTTAAATCACATTATCCAATCAATTATGTCACATCGCTTCATCTTATCTAATTAATCCCATCAAGTTTTGTTTGTCGGGACATAATAATGATCAACAATAAACTCAAGTGAATCACAGCTGACGCAACGCGACAACACCGTATCTCTGCCTGATTTGACTGGTTTATACTACTGTACACACTTGTCCTTGACGTGTAGTATTTCACACCGATAGCGCGTGACTTACATCCTGTGTAGAAGGTCTGTTTATAGTGTTTGTGTCGGACGATAAGCAACACAAATCAAGAAAATCAAAGCACCGCGCTTGGGATTTAAAGGACCGCGCTAATTTCAAGGACAGCGCAAATAAGGATTTTGATTTTCAAGCACCGCGCTAGCGCGGTGCTTAAAGGCGCTGTGGAGAACCCTGATATCTATTACAGTCGTGCTTATATCTATTATAGTCGTGCTTATATATCTATTACAGTCGTGCTTATATCTATTATAGTCGTGCTTATATATCTATTACAGTCGTGCTTATATCTATTATAGTCGTGCTTATATATAGTCGTGCTTATATCTATTACAGTCGTGCTTATATCTATTATAGTCTTGCTTATATCTATTACAGTCGTGCTTATCTCTATTATAGTCGTGCTTATATCTATTATAGTCGTGCTTATATCTATTATAGTCGTGCTTATATATCTATTACAGTCGTGCTTATATCTATTATAGTCTTGCTTATATCTATTATAGTCTTGCTTATATCTATTATAGTCGTGCTCATATATAGTCGTGCTTATATCTATTAAAGTAGTGCTTATATCTATTATAGTCTTGCTTATATCTATTATAGTCATGCTTATCTCTATTATAGTCGTGCTCATATATAGTCGTGCTTATATCTATTAAAGTCGTGCTTATATCTATTAAAGTCTTGCTTATATCTATTAAAGTCGTGCTTATATCTATTATAGTCTTGCTTATATCTATTAAAGTCGTGCTTATATCTATTAAAGTCTTGCTTATATCTATTAAAGTCGTGCTTATATCTATTATAGTCTTGCATATATCTATTAAAGTCTTGCTTATATCTATTAAAGTCGTGCTTATATCTATTATAGTCTTGCTTATATCTATTAAAGTCTTGCTTATATCTATTAAAGTCGTGCTTATATCTATTACAGTCGTGCTTATCTCTATTATAGTCGTGCTTATATCTATTATAGTCGTGCTTATATCTATTATAGTCGTGCTTATATATAGTCGTGCTTATATCTATTATAGTCGTGCTTATATATAGTCGTGCTTATATCTATTATAGTCTTGCTTATATCTATTATAGTCTTGCTTATATCTATTACAGTCGTGCTTATCTCTATTATAGTCGTGCTCATATATAGTCGTGCTTATATCTATTAAAGTCGTGCTTATATCTATTACAGTCATGCTTATATCTATTATAGTCTTGCTTATATCTATTATAGTCTTGCTTATATCTATTATAGTCGTGCTCATATATAGTCGTGCTTATATCTATTAAAGTAGTGCTTATATCTATTATAGTCTTGCTTATATCTATTATAGTCATGCTTATCTCTATTATAGTCGTGCTCATATATAGTCGTGCTTATATCTATTAAAGTCGTGCTTATATCTATTAAAGTCTTGCTTATATCTATTAAAGTCGTGCTTATATCTATTATAGTCTTGCTTATATCTATTAAAGTCGTGCTTATATCTATTAAAGTCTTGCTTATATCTATTAAAGTCGTGCTTATATCTATTATAGTCTTGCATATATCTATTAAAGTCTTGCTTATATCTATTAAAGTCGTGCTTATATCTATTATAGTCTTGCTTATATCTATTAAAGTCTTGCTTATATCTATTAAAGTCGTGCTTATATCTATTACAGTCTTGCTTATATCTATTAAAGTCTTGCTTATATCTATTAAAGTCGTGCTTATATCTATTATAGTCTTGCTTATATCTATTAAAGTCGTGCTTATATCTATTATAGTCTTGCTTATATCTATTATAGTCGTGCTTATCTCTATTATAGTCGTGCTCATATATAGTCGTGCTTATATCTATTAAAGTCGTGCTTATATCTATTAAAGTCTTGCTTATATCTATTAAAGTCGTGCTTATATCTATTATAGTCTTGCTTATATCTATTAAAGTCGTGCTTATATCTATTAAAGTCTTGCTTATATCTATTAAAGTCGTGCTTATATCTATTATAGTCTTGCTTATATCTATTAAAGTCGTGCTTATATCTATTACAGTCTTGCTTATATCTATTACAGTCGTGCTTATCTCTATTATAGTCGTGCTCATATATAGTCGTGCTTATATCTATTAAAGTCGTGCTTATATCTATTACAGTCGTGCTTATATCTATTATAGTCTTGCTTATATCTATTACAGTCGTGCTTATCTCTATTATAGTCGTGCTCATATATAGTCGTGCTTATATCTATTAAAGTCATGCTTATATCTATTATAGTCTTGCTTATCTCTATTATAGTCGTGCTCATATATAGTCGTGCTTATATCTATTAAAGTCGTGCTTATATCTATTATAGTCTTGCTTATATCTATTAAAGTCTTGCTTATATCTATTAAAGTCGTGCTTATATCTATTATAGTCTTGCTTATATCTATTAAAGTCGTGCTTATATCTATTAAAGTCTTGCTTATATCTATTAAAGTCGTGCTTATATCTATTATAGTCTTGCTTATATCTATTAAAGTCGTGCTTATATCTATTACAGTCTTGCTTATATCTATTACAGTCGTGCTTATCTCTATTATAGTCGTGCTCATATATAGTCGTGCTTATATCTATTAAAGTCGTGCTTATATCTATTATAGTCTTGCTTATATCTATTACAGTCGTGCTTATCTCTATTATAGTCTTGCTTATATCTATTATAGTCGTGCTCATATAAAGTCGTGCTTATATCTATTAAAGTCGTGCTTATATCTATTATAGTCTTGCTTATATCTATTATAGTCGTGCTCATATATAGTCGTGCTTATATCTATTAAAGTCGTGCTTATATCTATTATAGTCTTGCTTATATCTATTACAGTCGTGCTTATCTCTATTATAGTCGTGCTCATATATAGTCGTGCTTATATCTATTATAGTCGTGCTCATATATAGTCGTGCTTATATCTATTAAAGTCGTGCTTATATCTATTATAGTCTTGCTTATATCTATTACAGTCGTGCTTATCTCTATTATAGTCGTGCTTATCTCTATTATAGTCGTGCTCATATATAGTCGTGCTTATATCTATTATAGTCTTGCTTATATCTATTATAGTCTTGCTTATATCTATTACAGTCGTGCTTATATCTATTAAAGTCATGCTTATATCTATTATAGTCTTGCTTATATCTATTAAAGTCATGCTTATATCTATTATAGTCTTGCTTATATCTATTATAGTCGTGCTCATATATAGTCGTGCTTATATCTATTAAAGTCATGCTTATATCTATTATAGTCTTGCTTATATCTATTATAGTCGTGCTCATATATAGTCGTGCTTATATCTATTAAAGTCATGCTTATATCTATTATAGTCTTGCTTATATCTATTATAGTCGTGCTCATATATAGTCGTGCTTATATCTATTAAAGTCATGCTTATATCTATTATAGTCTTGCTTATCTCTATTATAGTCGTGCTCATATATAGTCGTGCTTATATCTATTAAAGTCGTGCTTATATCTATTATAGTCTTGCTTATATCTATTAAAGTCTTGCTTATATCTATTACAGTCGTGCTTATCTCTATTACAGTTGTGCTTATATCTATGATAGTCGTGCTTATATCTATTATAGTCGTGCTTATATCTATGATAGTCGTGCTTATATCTATTATAGGCTTGCTTATATCTATTATAGTCTTGCTTATATCTATTACAGTCGTGCTTATCTCTATTACAGTTGTGCTTATATCTATGATAGTCGTGCTTATATCTATTATAGTCGTGCTTATATCTATGATAGTCGTGCTTATATCTATTATAGGCTTGCTTATATCAGGTTAAGGGTTAATAACAATGGCCTGAAATTAAAAGTTTACCACTGGTCTAGTAGCTGGGTAAAATCACTTGACCAGCGCAACTAGCCCAATATAATATTCAACAGAAAAGTTATTTTAATTTCGAGTTGGAGTTGCGGTTTCTTTTATAGAGTGTTAAATGCATCTCCGGATTTTTTTATGTATGGAGTGTTATCCAAGCACATGTATAAAGCATCTCTATCAAGTACAATGGTTTGTGGGGTACAGAATCACTTTGGTTAAATCTCTAAATTTTAAATAAAAAGAAAATGTCAATTTAGTTTCTAATTTAGATTTACCTTTTTAAATTTATGAAATTCTTGTCCTATAAAATAATGTGAATTTTATTTAAGTGCTCTTTGCACCCATATTTACATAATTTCATTGTATCCCTAGGAGTGCAAAACTTTAACAAGTTAATTTATTTGAAGATTACATTTTCACTTCAGTCCCTACCATGTATTATAAAAGCAAATATCTATATCTCAATTTATTGTGACAGTATGAATTTTTCATTTCAAAAACGCGCGTACTTCATCGGGGGTAGTAAAGAATCTTTTTTTTTTGAGGTGTTGCACTTAGTGATACATTTTGCATGAAAAAATGCTCCAAATCATTTTACTGCTGCATAAATGTATGCTTATATGATATATATTCAACCTTGGAGTTTTTTTTAAAAATCTAAAATACATGAGGTGAATATGTTAATTAAACCACTCATTAGCCATTATGCATCGAGTGAGCGAAGCTAGCGAGATTTTTTTATACTAAGTGCGTGCATCGAAATTGCTTGATATTTTGTCTACAGCAACATGGACATACATGTATGATCCGGATCCACCCCCGCCCCATGTATCCGCTAGTGCAAACTACCCAGACACAAACTTTTTCTTTCGTTTTTTAAGGTTTGTTATTGCCTCTGGCCAAAAAAACAAAAATTCACCTGCCTACTTACCCACTCATAAAATCCTGGGTCGAGAAACAGCAAACAAATATATTTTTAAGGATGGCCCCGTCCACAGGTGCACCGTCACTTTTGTAATAGTTGTTATAAACATATCAACCCAAAATTAATAACATTCAATTGTTTCTAATACAGCTGACCTGGCCACTCCTACAGTCGTGTTCAAAGCTAGGCAATTAGCAAACAACAGTCCCGTTAGTGGTACCCTAATGAGATACACTCAGACTGTCACCAACGTTGGCGGGGGATACGACACGTCTACAGGATACTTTACCGCTCCACACGCTGGCACCTATCTTTTTACAGTACAAATCTGCACTGCTAAGGCTAAACAGATCTATGTCCAAATAATAGCTGCGGATATTATCATAGGACTTACAGTTAATGCTGATGCTAGTTACTACCCTTGTAACACTGGCACAGGGGTGGCTGTACTGGCTAAAGGAGATAAAGTATGGATAAAATGTACCTCCGGAGGTGATGGTGTTGTTTATGAAAACAGTTTTAGATGGAACAGTTTTTCGGGTGTTCTGATACACACCAATACAAATTAAATTGAACTGTAGCAGAAACATAACTAAATGATAATTTAAAAATTTGACTTTTAGTGATTTGATTAAAAAATGGTTAAATCTTTTTTACAAAAATGTCTCATCCTCGTTGGTGAACATGAGGATGTATAACTATAAGGCCAAAAAAAAAAAAAATACCTGTGTTTCCGGTGGCCCGACCGACTCTATTTTTAAGGGGCCGACCCTAAAACTTTTTATGAAAAAAAAAAAAAATTGTTCTGAACAATGATTTATCACTATATATCGAGAGAAACTTTCAGTTGTATCATCAACTTGTATTGGGTTTATGAGATAAATACGAGGGTGCTTCAAAAAGTTCTGTCACTAGGCATATATCCTTTGAACTGGATATCACACTGAGATAAAGTAGTGAAAAAATTCCGGTTATTTATACCCCTGAATTACCTCCCCCTACCACACCTTTTGGATACTGGCATCTCTGAAAATGTCCTTGTTACAAAACG
>JAWPHD010018327.1:0-40407 GCA_037043455.1 Cyrtodaria siliqua | reverse complement strand
AGGTTATAGTGCAATTTTTACCCTTCAATAGTGTCGTGTAGGTTATAGTGCATTTTTTACCCTTTAATAGTGTCGTGTAGGTTATAGCGCAATTTTTACCCTTTAATAGTGTCGTGTAGGCTATAGTGCAACTGTTGACTCTTTATTAGTGTCGTGTAGACTATAGTGCATTTTTTACTCTTTAATAGTGTTGTTTAGGGTATAGTGCAATTTTTACTCTTAAATACTGTCGTGTAGGTTATAGTGCAATTTTTACTCTTTAATAGTGTCGTGTAGGCTATAGTGCAATTTTTACTCTTTAATAGTGTCGTGTAGGCTATAGTGCAATTTTTACTCTTTAATACTGTCGTGTAGTTTATAGTGCAATTTTTACCCTTTAATACTGTCGTATAGGCTATAGTGCAATGTTTACCCTTTAATACTGTCGTGTAGGTTATAGTGCAACTGTTGACCCTTTAATAGTGTCGTGTAGGCTATAGTGCAACTGTTGACCCTTTAATACTGTCGTGTAGGTTATAGTGAAACTGTTGATCCTTTAATATTGTCGTTTAGGTTATAGTGCAACTGTTGACCCTTTAATAATGTCATGTAGGCTATAGTGCAACTGTTGACCCTTTAATACTGTCGTGTAGGTTATAGTGCAACTGTTGACCCTTTAATAGTGTCCTGTAGGTTATAGTGCAACTGTTGACCCTTTAATAGTGTCGTGTAGGCTATAGTCCAACTGTTGACTCTTTAATAGTGTCATATAAGCTATAGCGCAACTGTTGACCCTTTAATAGTGTCATGTAGGCTATAGTGCAACTGTTTACCCTTTAATAGTGTCGTGTAGGTTATAGTGCAACTGTTGACTCTTTAATAGTGTCGTGTAGGTTATAGTGCAACTGTTGACCCTTTAATAGTGTCGTGTAGGTTATAGTGCAACTGTTGACCCTTTAATAGTGTCGTGTAGGCTATAGTGCAACTGTTGACCCTTTAATAGTGTCGTGTAGGTTATAGTGCAACTGTTGAACCTTTAATAGTGTCGTGCAGGTTATAGTGCAACTGTTGACCCTTTAATAGTGTCATGTATGCTATAGTGCAACTGTTTACCCTTTAATAGTGTCGTGTAGGCTATAGTGCAACTGTTGACCCTTTAATACTGTCGTGTAGGTTAAAGTGCAACTGTTGACTCTTTAATACAGTCGTGTAGGCTATAGTGCAACTGTCGACCCTTTAATAGTGTCGTGTAGGCTATAGTGCAATTTTTACTCTTTAATAGTGTCGTGTAGGCTATAGTGCAACTGTTGACCCTTTAATAGTGTCGTGTAGGCTATAGTGCAATTTTTACTCTTTAATAGTGTCATGTAAGCTATAGCGCAATTGTTGACCCTTAAATAGTGTCGTGTAGGCTATAGTGCAACTGTTGACTTTTTAATACTGTCGTGTAGGCTATAGTGCAATTTTTACCCTTTAATACTGTCGTGTAGGTTCTAGTGCAACTGTTGACCCTTTAATAGTGTCGTGTAGGCTATAGTGCAACTATTGACCCTTTAATACTGTCGTGTAGGTTATAGTGCAACTGTTGACCCTTTAATAGTGTCGTGTAGGCTATAGTGCAACTGTTGACCCTTTAATACTGTCGTGTGGGTTATAGTGCAACTGTTGACCCTTTAATAGTGTCGTGTAGGCTATAGTGCAACTGTTGACCCTTTAATAGTTTCGTGTAGGCTATAGTGCAACTGTTGACCCTTTAATACTGTCGTGTAGGTTATAGTGCAACTGTTGACCCTTTAATAGTATCGTGTAGGCTATAGTGCAACTGTTGACCCTTTAATACTGTCGTGTAGGTTATAGTGCAACTGTTGACCCTTTAATACTGTCGTGTAGGTTATAGTGCAGCTGTTGACCCTTTAATACTGTCGTGTAGGCTATAGTGCAACTGTTGACCCTTTAATAGTGTCGTGTAGGCTATAGTGCAACTGTTGACCCTTTAATACTGTCGTGTAGGTTATAGTGCAACTGTTGACCCTTTAATAGTGTCGTGTAGGTTATAGTGCAACTGTTGACCCTTTTATACTGTCGTGTAGGATATAGTGCAACTGTTGACCCTTTAATAGTGTCGTGTAAGTTATAGTGCAACTGTTGACCCTTTAATATTGTCTAGTGTCGTGTAGGTTATAGTGCAACTGTTGACCCTTTAATACTGTCGTGTAGGTTATAGTGCAACTGTTGACCCTTTAATAGTGTCGTGTAGGCTATATTGCAACTGTTGATCCTTTAATAGTATCGTGTAGGTTATAGTGCAACTGTTGACCCTTTAATACTGTCGTGTAGGTTATAGTGCAACTGTTCACCCTTTAATACTGTCGTGTAGGCTATAGTGCAACTGTTGACCTTTTAATACTGTCGTGTAGGTTATAGTGCAACTGTTGACCCTTTAATAGTGTCGTGTAGGCTAAAGTGCAACTGTTGACTCTTTAATACTGTCGTGTAGGCTATAGTGCAATTTTTACCCTTTAATACATTTGGTGTAGGTTATAGTGCAATGTATACCCTTTAATAGTGTCGTGTAGATTATAGTGCAATTTTTACCCTTTAATACTGTCGTGTAGGCTTTAGTGCAATGTTTACCCTTTAATACTGTCGTGAAGGTTATAGTGCAATTTTTACCCTTTAATAGTGTCGTGCAGTTTATAGTGCAATTTTTACCCTTTAATAGTGTCGTTTAGGCTATAGTGCAACTGTTGACTCTTTAATACTGTCGTGTAGGTTATAGTGCAATTTTTACTCTTTAATACTGTCGTGAAGGTTATAGTGCAATTTTTACCCTTTAATAGTGTCGTGTAGGTTATAGTGCAATTTTTACCCTTTAATAGTGTCGTGTAGGCTATAGTGCAACTGTTGACTCTTTAATACTGTCGTGTAGGCTATAGTGCAATTTTTACCCTTTAATACTGTCGTGTAGGTTATAGTGCAACTGTTGACTCTTTAATACTGTCGTGTAGGTTATAGTGCAATTTTTACCCTTTAATACTGTCTTGTAGGCTATAGTGCAACTGTTGACTATTTAATACTGTCGTGTAGGCTATAGTGCAATTTTTACCCTTTAATACTCTCGTGTAGGTTATAGTGCAATTTTTACCCTTTAATACTGTTGTGTAGGTTATAGTGCAATGTTTACCATTTAATACTGTCGTGTAGGTTATAGTGCAATTTTTACCCTTTAATAGTGCCGTGTAGGCTATAGTGCAACTGTTGACTCTTTAATACTGTCGTGTAGGTTATAGTGCAATTTTTACCCTTTATTACTGTTGTGTAGGTTATAGTGCAATTTTTACCCTTTAATACTGTCGTGTAGGTTATAGTGCAATTTTTACCCTTTAATAGTGTCGTGTAGGCTATAGTGCAACTGTTGACTCTTTACTAGTGTCGTGTAGGCTATAGTACAATTTTTACCCTTTAATACTGTCGTGTAGGTTATAGTGCAATTTTTACCCTTTAATACTGTCGCGTAGGTCATAGTGCAATTTTTACCCTTTAATAGTGTCGTGTAGGCTATAGTGCAACTGTTGACTCTTTAATACTGTCGTGTAGGTTATAGTACAATTTTTACCCTTTAATACTGTCGTGTAGGTTATAGTGCAATTTTTACCCTTTAATAGTGTCGTGTAGGCTATAGTGCAACTGTTGACTCTTTACTAGTGTCGTGTAGGCTATAGTGCAATTTTTACCCTTTAATACTGTCGTGTAGGTTATAGTGCAATTTTTACCCTTTAATACTGTCGCGTAGGTTATAGTGCAATTTTTACCCTTTAATAGTGTCGTGTAGGCTATAGTGCAACTGTTGACTCTTTAATACTGTCGTGTAGGTTATAGTACAATTTTTACTCTTTAATACTGTCGTGTAGGTTATAGTGCAATTTTTACCCTTTAATAGTGTCGTGTAGGTTATAGTGCACTTTTTACCCTTTAATAGTGTCGTGTAGGTTATAGTGCAACTGTTGACTCTTTAATACTGTCGTGTAGGCTATAGTGCGATTTTTACCCTTTAATATATTTCTGTAGGTTATAGTGCAATTTTTACCCTTTAATAGTGTCGTGTAGGTTATAGTGCACTTTTTACCCTTTAATAGTGTCGTGTAGGTTATAGTGCAATTTTTACCCTTTAATAGTGTCGTGTAGGCTATAGTGCAACTGTTGACTCTTTAATACTGTCGTGTAGGTTATAGTGCAATTTTTACGCTTTAATACTGTCGTGTAGGCTATAGAACAACTGTTGACTCTTAAATACTGACGTGTAGGTTATAGTGCAATTGTTACCCTTTAATACTATCGTGTAGGTTATAGTGCAATTTTTACTCTTTAATACTGTCCTGTAGGTTATAGTGCAATATTTACCCTTTAATAGTGTCGTGTAGGCTATAGTGCAACTGTTGACTCTTTAATACTGTCGTGTAGGCTATAGTGCAATTTTTACCCTTTAATACTGTCGTGTAGGTTATAGTGCAACTGTTGACTCTTTAATACTGTCGTGTAGGTTATAGTGCAATTTTTACCCTTTAATACTGTCTTGTAGGCTATAGTGCAACTGTTGACTATTTAATACTGTCGTGTAGGCTATAGTGCAATTTTTACCCTTTAATACTCTCGTGTAGGTTATAGTGCAATTTTTACCCTTTAATACTGTTGTGTAGGTTATAGTGCAATGTTTACCATTTAATACTGTCGTGTAGGTTATAGTGCAATTTTTACCCTTTAATAGTGCCGTCTAGGCTATAGTGCAACTGTTGACTCTTTAATACTGTCGTGTAGGTTATAGTGCAATTTTTACCCTTTAATACTGTTGTGTATGTTATAGTGCAATTTTTACCCTTTAATACTGTCGTGTAGGTTATAGTGCAATTTTTACCCTTTAATAGTGTCGTGTAGGCTATAGTGCAACTGTTGACTCTTTACTAGTGTCGTGTAGGCTATAGTACAATGTTTACCCTTTAATACTGTCGTGTAGGTTATAGTGCAATTTTTACCCTTTAATAGTGTCGTGTAGGCTATAGTGCAACTGTTGACTCTTTACTAGTGTCGTGTAGGCTATAGTACAATTTTTACCCTTTAATACTGTCGTGTAGGTTATAGTGCAATTTTTACCCTTTAATACTGTCGCGTAGGTTATAGTGCAATTTTTACCCTTTAATAGTGTCGTGTAGGCTATAGTGCAACTGTTGACTCTTTAATACTGTCGTGTAGGTTATAGTACAATTTTTACCCTTTAATACTGTCGTGTAGGTTATAGTGCAATTTTACCCTTTAATAGTGTCGTGTAGGCTATAGTGCAACTGTTGACTCTTTATTAGTGTCGTGTAGGCTATAGTGCAATTTTTACCCTTTAATACTGTCGTGTAGGTTATAGTGCAATTTTTACCCTTTAATACTGTCGCGTAGGTTATAGTGCAATTTTTACCCTTTAATAGTGTCGTGTAGGCTATAGTGCAACTGTTGACTCTTTAATACTGTCGTGTAGGTTATAGTACAATTTTTACTCTTTAATACTGTCGTGTAGGTTATAGTGCAATTTTTACCCTTTAATAGTGTCGTGTAGGTTATAGTGCACTTTTTACCCTTTAATAGTGTCGTGTAGGTTATAGTGCAACTGTTGACTCTTTAATACTGTCGTGTAGGCTATAGTGCGATTTTTACCCTTTAATATATTTCTGTAGGTTATAGTGCAATTTTTACCCTTTAATAGTGTCGTGTAGGTTATAGTGCACGTTTTACCCTTTAATAGTGTCGTGTAGGTTATAGTGCAATTTTTACCCTTTAATAGTGTCGTGTAGGCTATAGTGCAACTGTTGACTCTTTAATACTGTCGTGTAGGTTATAGTGCAATTTTTACGCTTTAATACTGTCGTGTAGGCTATAGAACAACTGTTGACTCTTAAATACTGACGTGTAGGTTATAGTGCAATTGTTACCCTTTAATACTATCGTGTAGGTTATAGTGCAATTTTTACTCTTTAATACTGTCCTGTAGGTTATAGTGCAATATTTACCCTTTAATAGTGTCGTGTAGGCTATAGTGCAACTGTTGACTCTTTAATACTGTCGTGTAGGCTATAGTGCAATTTTTACCCTTTAATACTGTCGTGTAGGTTATAGTGCAACTGTTGACTTTTTAATACTGTCGTGTAGGTTATAGTGCAATTTTTACCCTTTAATACTGTCTTGTAGGCTATAGTGCAACTGTTGACTATTTAATACTGTCGTGTAGGCTATAGTGCAATTTTTACCCTTTAATACTCTCGTGTAGGTTATAGTGCAATTTTTACCCTTTAATACTGTTGTGTAGGTTATAGTGCAATGTTTACCATTTAATACTGTCGTGTAGGTTATAGTGCAATTTTTACCCTTTAATAGTGCCTTGTAGGCTATAGTGCAACTGTTGACTCTTTAATACTGTCGTGTAGGTTATAGTGCAATTTTTACCCTTTAATACTGTTGTGTATGTTATAGTGCAATTTTTACCCTTTAATACTGTCGTGTAGGTTATAGTGCAATTTTTACCCTTTAATAGTGTCGTGTAGGCTATAGTGCAACTGTTGACTCTTTACTAGTGTCGTGTAGGCTATAGTACAATTTTTACCCTTTAATACTGTCGTGTAGGTTATAGTGCAATTTTTACCCTTTAATACTGTCGCGTAGGTTATAGTGCAATTTTTACCCTTTACTAGTGTCGTGTAGGCTATAGTGCAACTGTTGACTCTTTAATACTGTCGTGTAGGTTATAGTACAATTTTTACCCTTTAATACTGTCGTGTAGGTTATAGTGCAATTTTTACCCTTTAATAGTGTCGTGTAGGCTATAGTGCAACTGTTGACTCTTTACTAGTGTCGTGTAGGCTATAGTGCAATTTTTACCCTTTAATACTGTCGTGTAGGTTATAGTGCAATTTTTACCCTTTAATACTGTCGCGTAGGTTATAGTGCAATTTTTACCCTTTAATAGTGTCGTGTAGGCTATAGTGCAACTGTTGACTCTTTAATACTGTCGTGTAGGTTATAGTACAATTTTTACCCTTTAATACTGTCGTGTAGGTTATAGTGCAATTTTTACCCTTTAATAGTGTCGTGTAGGCTATAGTGCAACTGTTGACTCTTTACTAGTGTCGTGTAGGCTATAGTACAATTTTTACCCTTTAATACTGTCGTGTAGGTTATAGTGCAATTTTTACCCTTTAATACTGTCGCGTAGGTTATAGTGCAATTTTTACCCTTTACTAGTGTCGTGTAGGCTATAGTGCAACTGTTGACTCTTTAATACTGTCGTGTAGGTTATAGTACAATTTTTACCCTTTAATACTGTCGTGTAGGTTATAGTGCAATTTTTACCCTTTAATAGTGTCGTGTAGGCTATAGTGCAACTGTTGACTCTTTACTAGTGTCGTGTAGGCTATAGTGCAATTTTTACCCTTTAATACTGTCGTGTAGGTTATTGTGCAATTTTTACCCTTTAATACTGTCGCGTAGGTTATAGTGCAATTTTTACCCTTTAATAGTGTCGTGTAGGCTATAGTGCAACTGTTGACTCTTTAATACTGTCGTGTAGGTTATAGTACAATTTTTACCCTTTAATACTGTCGTGTAGGTTATAGTGCAATTTTTACCCTTTTATTGTGTCGTGTAGGCTATAGTGCAACTGTTGACTCTTTTATACTGTCGTGTAGGTTATAGTGCAATTTTTACCCTTTAATGCTGTCGTGTAGGATATAGTGCAACTGTTGACTCTTTAATACTGTCATGTAGGTTATAGTGCAATTTTTACCCTTTCATAGTGTCGTGTAGGCTATAGTGCAGCTGATGACTCTTTAATACTGTCGTGTAGGTTATAGTGCAATTTTTACCCTTTAATACTGTCGTGTAGGCTATAGTGCAACTGTTGACTCTTTAATACTGTCGTGTAGGTTATAGTGCAATTTTTACTCTTTAATACTGTCGTGTAGGTTAGTGTGCAATTTTTACCCTTTAATTGTGTCGTGTAGGTTATAGTGCAATTTTAACCCTTTAATACTGTCGTGTAGGCTATAGTGCAACTGTTGACTCTTTAATAGTGTCGTGTAGGCTATAGTGCAATTATTACCCTTAAATACTGTCGTGTAGGTTATAGTTCAATTTTTACCCTTTAATACTGTCGTGTAGGCTATAGTGCAATTTTTACCCTTTAATAGTGTCGTGTAGGCTATAGTGCAACTGTTGACTCTTTAATACTCTCGTGTAGGTTATAGTGCAATTTTTACCCTTTAATACTGTCGTGTAGGTTATAGTTCAATTTTTACCCTTTAATACTGTCGTGTAGGTTATAGTGCACTTTTTACACTTGAATAGTGTCGTGTAGGTTATAGTGCAGTTTTTACCCTTTAATATTGTCGTGTAGGCTATAGTGCAACTGTTGACTCTTTAATAGTGTCGTGTAGGTTATAGTTCAATGTTTACCCTTTAATACTGTCGTGTAGGTCATAGTTCAATTTTTACCCTTTAATACTGTCGTGTAGGTTATAGTGCAATTTTTACCCTTTAATACTGTCGTGTAGGTTATAGTGCAATTTTTACCCTTTAATACTGTCATGTAGGCTATAGTGCAACTGTTGACCCCTTAATAGTGTCGTGTAGGTTATAGTGCAATTTTTACCCTTTAATAGTGTCGTGTAGGCTATAGTGCAACTGTTGACTCTTTAATACTCTCGTGTAGCTTATTGTGCAATTTTTACCCTTTAATAGTGTCGTGTAGGCTATAGTGCAACTGTTGACTCTTTAATACGGTCGTGTAGGTTATAGTGCAATTTTTACCCTTTAATAGTGTCGTGTAGGTTATAGTGCAGTTTTTACCCTTTAATACTGTCGTGTAGGTTATAGTGCAATTTTTACCCTTTAATAGTGTCGTGTAGGCTATAGTGCAACTGTTGACTCTTTAATACTGTCGTGTAGGTTATAGTGCAATGTTTACCCTTTAATTCTGTCGTGTAGGTTATAGTGCAACTGTTGACTCTTTAATACTGTCGTGTAGGTTATAGTGCTATTTTTACCCTTTAATAGTGTCGTGTAGGTTATAGTGCAATTTTTACCGTTTAATACTGTCGTGTAGGTTATAGTGCAATTTTTACCCTTTAATAGTGTCGTGTAGGCTATAGTGCAACTGTTGACTCTTTAATACTGTCGTGTAGGCTATAGTGCAATGTTTACTCTTTAATACTGTCGTGTAGGTTATAAACTGTCTTATATGTTAACTAGTGTAGGTTAACTAGAAACGCATTTTTGATACTCATTGGAATACTTTTCTTTTTAACTTTCGAGGCTTAGGAACTCAAAAACGAAAAAATTGAGTTACGTTGACTATTTATTATACTCCGTCGTCCGCACGTCGTCCGTCCGTCCGTTACCTTTTGCCTCGTTAACACGATAGTACTTTCATTTTACCAAACTTTACCGGATTGTTGATATCAATGAAAGCTCGGAAGAGTTCGAAAACAAGATAGTTGAGACCAGTAACACCGGAGTTATGGCCCTTGATTTAATTAAAACTGCTAACTGATGCCTTGTTAACATGATAGCGCCTTCATTATTCATCCGATATTTACCAAACTACCAGATTGTTGATATCAATGAATGCTCAGACGTGTTCGAAAACCTGCCATATCGGACCATTACACTGGAGTTATGGCCCTTGATTTTCTAAAATAAGCTATAATATGGCTTCGTTAACACGATAGGGCCTTCAATTTTCATCCGATCTTTTTTAAACTCTACCAGATTGTTAATTTTAATAAAAGCTCGGATGAGTTTGAAAACCAGCGAGGTCGGACCAGTAACACCGGAGTTATAGCCTATGATTATTTTGACACGCAGTATTTATATTGGGAACTTGGGTCAAACTCATGGTTTCCGCTCAGTAACTTTATTTAGGAATGAGGTATTGCGATGACACTTGCAGGTAGATAGCTTATATGTAAAGAAAGGTTGCGATTGCATATCGGGTCACTGGGGTCAAGGTCAAGTTAACTGTTACTAAAATAGACAAATGGTTTCTGCTCAATAACCTTTGTTTGGAGTGAGGTATAGTGACGAAACTTTCTGGGTGGGCAGCTTATGTGGAAAAGAGGTTGGGATTTCAATTGGGGTCACTGGGTTCAAGGTCAAGGTCACTGTTCTAAAATATATATAAATGTTTTCCGCTCAATAACTTTTGTTAGGAGTGAATTATTGCAATGAAACTTGCAGGTTAGGTAGCTTATATGGAAAGGTAGGTTTGGATTGAATTTGGGGTCACTGGTGTCAAGGTCAAGGTCGCTGTTACTTAAAATAGAAAAAATGTTTTCTGCCTAGTAACATTTGTTATGAGTAAGGTATCGCATTTTTTGACGAGCCCGTTTATGGATCTTGATTAGCGATCACAAAGTCGTCCGGATGTATGTGTGTCAGTTAGTCCGTCCGTTGTCCGTACGAATGTCCTTTCGTCCGTGCGTTCGATTTTCATCTTTTAAAATTTTCTTCGTTACTTTTCACCAGACTCCACCAAAATGTTCACTATATTGGATCCAACATAACTTGCATAATTCCGGGTCGTTGTGACCTACTTTTGACGAAATATAGGTCACGTCAGGTCTCTGCTACGACATACGTATCTTACTTCTTTCTAGCAGGATTTTCAACAAACTTCACCAGAATGTTCCTTATATCAATCTAACATCAAACTTTTGGGTCGCTTTGACCTACTTTCAACAAATAATATGCAGGGTAGGTTTACTCTTTAATACTGTCGTGTAGGTTATAAACTGTCTTATATGTTAACTAGTGTAGGTTAACTAGAAACGCATTTTTGATACTCATTGGAATACTTTTCTTTTTAACTTTCGAGGCTTAGGAACTCAAAAACGAAAAAATTGAGTTACGTTGACTATTTATTATACTCCGTCGTCCGCACGTCGTCCGTCCGTCCGTTACCTTTTGCCTCGTTAACACGATAGTACTTTCATTTTACCAAACTTTACCGGATTTTTGATATCAATGAAAGCTCGGAAGAGTTCGAAAACAAGATAGTTGAGACCAGTAACACCGGAGTTATGGCCCTTGATTTAATTAAAACTGCTAACTGATGCCTTGTTAACATGATAGCGCCTTCATTATTCATCCGATATTTACCAAACTACCAGATTGTTGATATCAATGAATGCTCAGACGTGTTCGAAAACCTGCCATATCGGACCATTACACTGGAGTTATGGCCCTTGATTTTCTAAAATAAGCTATAATATGGCTTCGTTAACACGATAGGGCCTTCAATTTTCATCCGATCTTTTTTAAACTCTACCAGATTGTTAATTTTAATAAAAGCTCGGATGAGTTTGAAAACCAGCGAGGTCGGACCAGTAACACCGGAGTTATAGCCTATGATTATTTTGACACGCAGTATTTATATTGGGAACTTGGGTCAAACTCATGGTTTCCGCTCAATAACTTTATTTAGGAATGAGGTATTGCGATGACACTTGCAGGTAGATAGCTTATATGGAAAGAAAGGTTGCGATTGCATATCGGGTCACTGGGGTCAAGGTCAAGTTAACTGTTACTAAAATAGACAAATGGTTTCTGCTCAATAACCTTTGTTTGGAGTGAGGTATAGTGACGAAACTTTCTGGGTGGGCAGCTTATGTGGAAAAGAGGTTGGGATTTCAATTGGGGTCACTGGGTTCAAGGTCAAGGTCACTGTTCTAAAATATATATAAATGTTTTCCGCTCAATAACTTTTGTTAGGAGTGAATTATTGCAATGAAACTTGCAGGGTAGGTAGCTTATATGGAAAGGTAGGTTTGGATTGAATTTGGGGTCACTGGTGTCAAGGTCAAGGTCGCTGTTACTTAAAATAGAAAAAATGTTTTCTGCCTAGTAACATTTGTTATGAGTAAGGTATCGCATTTTTTGACGAGCCCGTTTATGGATCTTGATTAGCGATCACAAAGTCGTCCGGATGTATGTGTGTCAGTTAGTCCGTCCGTTGTCCGTACGAATGTCCTTTCGTCCGTGCGTTCGATTTTCATCTTTTAAAATTTTCTTCGTTACTTTTCACCAGACTCCACCAAAATGTTCACTATATTGGATCCAACATAACTTGCATAATTCCGGGTCGTTGTGACCTACTTTTGACGAAATATAGGTCACGTCCGGTTTCTGCTACGACATACGTATCTTACTTCTTTCTAGCAGGATTTTCAACAAACTTCACCAGAATGTTCCTTATATCAATCTAACATCAAACTTTTGGGTCGCTTTGACCTACTTTCAACAAAATAAAGGTTACGTCCGGTCTCCGCTACGACGTGCGTATCTTGCTTCTTTTTTCATGATCTTCACTTAACTTCACTAGAATGTTCCCTATATACATCTAACATAATATGCTTCCGACGAAATATAGGTCACGTCCGGTCTGCGCTACAACATGCGTATCTTTTTTCCCGCAGAATTTTCACCAAACTGCATCAGAATGTTCCTTATAGTCATCTAACATCCTGTGCAAAATATCGGGTCGTTGTGACCTACTTTCGTTGAAATAGATGTCTCGTCTTGTCTCTGCTCTGTCACCAAACTTCAACAGAATGTTCCTTATAAGCATCTTACACCATGAGCAAGATTTAGGGTCGCTGTGAGCTACTTTCGCTGAAATATAGGTCACTTCTACGCTATGACATGCTTCATGTTAATGTCATTAATTTAATATCTTTTGGGATTCTGGACCTTTATAATAGGCTCGACATGCATACTGTGACCTTCTACTTTAAAAGAAGTATTGATAGGAATTTGTTTGACGACAACTCTTGATAAAAGAGCCATTTTGGCCAGTAGAGCGTCTACAGGCCCTCTTGGGCCTCTTGTTTAGATTTAGATTTACATTGAAATGTTAAAACCATGCCAAACGCGAGTCCTATAATTATGTATTCAAAGTTTTAATGTCTACCTTTAAATTACGTATTTTTCAAATGAAGGTCACATTGTTTACTTGGTAAGGTTATCTACAAAGCAAAACTAATACTGACTATAATATCTGTTATAGTCAATGGTTATTGGAGGCAACACTAGCTGTAGATAATTATTGAGATTGAGTAAATTTCACGGTGCATTTTTCTACATGCACACCGGCTGTCAAGATTTTAACAGAGAGGTATGATGTTTTTTGAGCTTACAGTTAAAAACTTAATTTCCTTGAAATTAGACTCGCAGGATCTATGATTTTGTAATAATCCTGTTGCTCGTGATTTTAGCTTCGATTAGGTCGTATTCGTTTCAATTTATTCATACAGATGTTCACGTTGTGGCAGGATGCAAATAACGTTTTCTATTTTCCTTTGTTTGACGGCCATTTCCGATTCTCGTCAGACCAACTTCTTCTTCCAATTTTATTAACATAAGCTTTATTTCGTCTCTTCCTTTGTTTATATCCTGTGAGATTCCCTTTCTCATTGATATTTACTTTAAATAAACGTTCTCATAAATCATTTAATTAATATTGCCGAAATGTGGAGTGAGTCATAGTTCCCCACGCTGTTAATTCCCACGCTAAGTGGGTCAATCAGCTGTTTCGATATCTATGCTAAATTAGAACAATGTGGTTGTGTTGCGTCTCTCTAGACTACTTTTTAACTGAATATGTTTAGGACTGTTGCAAGTGTAACGCTTGTTGGGTGTGTTTAAAGAACAAGACGTCTGTAATAGTGAATCTTTATTTAGTGATGATCGTATGCGAACTGATTTCAATCTCTTCCAAAATACTACAGGCAGTGTGCCTTGCCCTCTGGGGGTTATATATCAGTCAATGGAAATATACTGGCTGGCTAAAGGAATCTAAAGTGTATATCATATCTAAATGCTACATCATCTTTATGTGTCTCGGTGCGTTTCGACTGAGGGAGTTTTTGGGTGTTGGGAATAATAATAATAGTGGGGTAATAATAATAATTAAATAAATATAATAATAATAATATATATATAATAATGCTAATAATATTTAAAAAAAATAAATAAAAAAATAAATAAAAAAATCAATAAAATAAAAATAAACAGACTAGATCTACATGAAGTCTGCACAATCAGTTATTATAATAAGTTGGTATTACTATTTAGGATTTTATTTTCATTTGTCCTCCATCTGTACTCATTTGTGCTAGGTTTATACATTGTACGCCTCTTTTTTGTTTTCATAATCACACTGGATAATGAGTCGTGGAAAGCGAGCCGAACAGTTCGATGGTTAGTTCTCTGCCGGTAACGTGGTTGATGATCCCACCTGGAAAAGTCAGTGGTTGCCTCCCAGCAGATCCAAAGGGTGTACGTTCAGCTATTCAGTGACGTCACATATCGTTGAGTGACTCGATTGGTTGCAGAAAAGGCCGTACACAAGACGTTCGTCAGATAGAGGAACAGATCACAGCCTCCGGGAAACAGGCCTCATTTTTATACGCTTTATAATGCTGTTGTCGTAGATAATGCAAAAATCACAAAAAAAAAAAAAATAGATAAATTATCATATCTTTTTTCCACCAGGTGTATGCTAATTGCAAGTTCGTTGTAGATATGGTGGCGGTAGATTGTTTGTTACTGCAAACAGTTCACACTAGGAAATTGAAAATGGTATCAAAATAAAAACAATATCCTGTTTGTAATGACAGTAGTTAGACTACATTTTCAACTCAAATTTATTCAATTTGCAAAAACAATGAAAATAATAATAATTATTGAGTCATTCGAGAGGCAATTAAAACTGTAAATAACAGTGAGTCACATTAGAAAAATATTATTATTCGACTCAAGGCAGAGCTAAATATAATTGTTGTCATTCTGCGGATGATGTCCATAGCTACTGCACTTATTATTTAATAACTATTATGAAAACCATTTATAGAGGAATAATCTGTTGGAAACCATCTACTCGATAGAGAAATGTCTATTACGCCATAATGTTCGCCTACTGTTATCATTATCGTTGTTGTGCACTATGTTTTCAGCTCCTGCTGCTATTATTTAACTCCAAGGCTGTTGGTGTAATCGTGTTTTATGATGCTAACCATGTATTTGGAGTGTTTAGGCAATATGTTTTCTTACTGCGGATAAGTATATCTCAACAGTTTGTTGATATCAGCTAATTTTAACTTGCTGCCGTTGACTGTTGTTGCTAATAAAAGTTGTTGTTCTGACAATGGAGGCAATGCATATTCATGACCCAGAGCGGTAGGTTACGTCATACTGTCGGGGCGTGCGTCTATGATAGTGCGGAAGCATTGTCTTGGTTTTGGCATTATTTTTCATTTGAATTAATACTGTTTAACAGTTTAAAATCAATTCATGCCTCCTTTCTTCTAAATTGACTGTTTATAAAACATCCTATGCTTTTCGTCTAGCGATCAGCTTTACAATTATTCAGTTTGCGTACAATGATGTCTTCATTACAGATTTTTATATACGAATGCTGTTGCTGCTGATGCTTAATTATGATTGGATCTCTATCACTTCTTTCAAGATTTATTTTGTTTCATTCTCTCGAACATTTTGACCTATATTTTAGTTTGTGTAACCATAGAGTCCTCCAGTGTTGGTATTTTGTGTAACCATCGAGTTGTCTTAACACCAGTCAAAAGTTATGTCGGTATCGGATGCAATGTGTGGAACAGGTCATAGAGTCCTCCAGTGTTGGTATTGTATGTAAAGTTCCACTTTTTACTTGTTATACAAGAAAAACATTCGCTACATAGCAGCTTTGTGATTTTCGAAACTATGTCGTGTAGAGTTTGGGAATATCTCCCTACATTTGTTTAATACATTCATATTTAATGCATCGACAGTGCTTTATCAGTGGTGTCCATATTCAAAACATGGACAAAAGTTACATACTTATCATAATGCCTCAATTTAAGGGTATTCCATTTGATCATTGGTTTATTGTTGGGCCAATCCTTTTAGATCGATGAGGTTTCATTACCCTGCACCAGGTTGATGTTTTATTTATACTGCACCAGGTATTTTTGCATGGGGTTCATTGAAGTTCAGTTATCTGTTTCTTTTCGGCCTGTCCCTAGTCAATACACAGCCCTTTAAACCAGTTAGTGCATGGTCACCAACTTATAAAACCCTTCTGTGCTGTGTCGATTCAAAATAACAACTTCTCTGCAGGGTTCCACACTACAGAGTGTGTGTGTGTGTGTGTTTGTGTAGCTCTGGGGTTTATAGTCAATAGTCATAGTCAAAGTTATATAAACTCCAAAAGGTATATTGCACAATAGAACCTGGGCAGGTTGCAAATTGTATTTTAATAACACATTTCCTCCAAGTTTTAGGTTGTCATACAAGAAGGTGATAAATGAGATAAATGTCGTTCCAATAGTCAGCATCACATGACATCTTTCTGTATTAGTTAAAGGGAGTTTACACAGTTGTGTGGCTAACTTTTTTAATGCGGGCTAGTTTACTTGAAAAGGATACATGTTCTTCGTGTATTGCTGTCGGAGTGTTACATGGTTTAGCCTTTATGATTGATACACAAGTCTAAGAACCGATCGTAGGTTAAAGGTCAAAATGCAGTTAAAGACCTGTTCAGATTAGACATAAACTTGATTATCAAGGTGGCAAAAGTTATTACAATTGGGTAAATGTGCATATTATATACAGACAAATGTATATCAGTTGTTTGCTGACTGAAATGAAATAACAGTGGCACACGAAACAGGAGGAAAGGATACATGCTTCATCAGAAATCATTCAATGTTCAAGGTCTGAAATAGAGTAACATGTACACTTTACACTTATATTATTTTTTATTTCTGCTGCTAATTTATGACAACTTCGAAACGTTTAACAATCAATTTGGGTTTGACGCCACACATTAAAGGTTACAATCTTCCTCAAGCCTTTACATACTGCATATTTTTCTGACATTTATTTATATTGTCAATGTCTGATGCATCAACTCATGTGATCCTTGGGAACTGGTTTAGAGAAATACCCATTAAAGGTTCTTAGAAAGCATGTTAGGCTTCTGACCGAGTTTTTGGAGTCAATTTATATAATGTGGTCGTTATTTGGTCTCCTATACTTTCTAGGCTTTCATGGCGTTAGCCTAACTACCCTTTTGCAAAAGAAAGGGCCAGAAAGTGACTAAACAGTTAAGCTGTTACGGCGATAATAGTTATTGGGGGCCTTTTTCTGCTACAAGAATACATTCAGGCTGATGATACCTGTCTTGAACCGGATGGTGTTCATTTCTCAAATATGGGGAACAACTTGTTTCTTAACCTGTTTCCGGCTGGATTTGAATGTTTCATTAAAAGTGGGCAGCGATAAGGAAATATATACTTTTTTGGCACCGTTTCTGTTTTGGGCATGGCATTCGGATATTTTGCTTTTGATACGCACTCTTCGCTGCTGCCAAAAAATTGTTTCCTCCGTTTTTGGCGATGGATGGGAGCCTGGACACTCAATGATGCGCGTGTCCGCCGAATTTTTCACTAAAAGTAGGCAGTGATAAGGAAAATATATTCCTTTTTGGACCGGTTTTGTTTTGGGCGTGGCATTAGGATACTTTGCTTTTGGTGGTCACTCTTCGCTGCTGCCAAAATATGTTTCCCCTATTTTTGGCGGTGGATGGGAGCCTGAACACTCTAGGACTTGGAGTGTTTGGGCACCCATCCATATGGCGGGCAGCGAAGGTGTGAAAGGAAGGACATATACGTTTCAGTTTAACTTTATTCAGCTCCTGTATACCCAGAGACTGAATTGTAATCTAAACATAAATTATATACAAATTTGCTGTCCGTACGAATTGCTAAAAAACATTTTAAATTGTTTGAATTCGGTGCACTTGTAATTATGCTTGAATATCAACCGTGCTTTCAACACTTGCTTAAATGCTTATCAGAAAAGTTGCTTTCATAATGAACATTTAATTTGGTGCTCATGTATTTATGTCCTTAATATTGTAATATTCAATTTGCTTTATTGCTTAATGCTTTCTGCTGTAAGGGCTTGCCATAATGGTCTTTTGTGCTTACCAGCAGCCCAATTGTTAAACATTCAATCCATGCCACGCCCAATATTTGCCAAATCTATTAAAGTTTAAAAAAATTATTTTTATGTGTTGTTATTACAGTGCTCTCCAATAATACTGACTATAATATCTGTTATAGTCAATGGTTATTGGAGGCAACACTAGCTGTAGATAATTATTGAGATTGAGTAAATTTCACGGTGCATTTTTCTACATGCACACCGGCTGTCAAGATTTTAACAGAGAGGTATGATGTTTTTTGAGCTTACAGTTAAAAACTTAATTTCCCTCCCTCCCGACCCACAGGATCATTGATTTAAATCGACACTAGTGTCATCACATTGTATAAGTACGAAAAGAGTATGATAATGGGCCTTTGGAAACGGCCGAGCACGACACATACGAAATATTGCAGTCTCGGTTTGGTTGAGACTGTTCATGAGTGGGAGTAAGATATGCTAGCTACCGCTCACGTCCTCTAGCCCCGGGTTGAGCAGAACTTAATATTCATAAAATCAACCGCACAAAATTTTAACCATCCCGAAGATGGCATGCATATGGCGGTGGACATGGAGTTAGCCTTCTTTAATGTATTCCCCATGTCGTACGGCGTATGGTCCCAGTATCTAATAAAATGAAATGCCCCGAAGAGCAAAATAAACATTAGGGAATTTAGTTGGGAGCAGCGGTTATGAAGCCTACAAGTTCATTTCGACTTTTCGCTATTTGTCAAGACTTCTATTCAAAAGATACTTTTTTATGTTGCAATTAATATCGTTACAGTGTTTTATGTTGCAAGATCATGTTGCAGTGTTTTATGTTGCAAGATCATGTTGCTTTCTCTGAATTATATATTTCAGTTGATGTCTTCATCTGGATCCACTTACCTAGTCAACAATTACTGGCGTGATACTTTCATGATATTGAACACTTAGACAGTTAAATCCCCTGCACCCTTCCCCTGAATCTGCCGTTACATAATAATTTGATTTGTAACTAAGCAGGTAATTATGCTACCAAGAGAACAAAGTAAGACTCGGACCATGTTTTACAGTTACAATGCTTTGAGTGACAGTGACCATATGAAAATATAATTATTGATAAGTTGACCCAATTGTGTAGCTTACTTATTATGTTTCCATTTGGGATTATAAAAACTACTCTACAGTTTGGTGAGTACAATTGTTTATATGTGTAGGTCTATATTATGTACACTGTCACATGTGTGGAGTGTGTGTAGATGTATGCATGAATACGTATGTTTCCATATAGTAAATGTACATGTATGTGTACATGAGTATGTGTATGTGTGGTGAGGTGGAGGCTGTGGGGGTGGGACTGTTTCTTTCTTTTTTTTTTCTTTTTTAGACCTCAGTTTTTCACAAAATATATGACAGCTCTATATATATATGCGTATATATATCAAGTACTGAGCATAGAATAACATATCGTTTCATGCAGCATAGAGATGTCATAGTTGTCAGAGTTGCTGTATTCATGATTTGTCTTTTCTTTTCTTATTTTCTCCTTATTATGTCAGAACTGCCGTATATTATTGTTAATACATTTTTATTTTTTAAAGATAAAAGTTAACTCATATTTGTTTATTAATATTTTAATTTTGTAATGACTTATGATAACGCATTAAATGCATCGAAGTTATCCTGGTCTTCATATACAAAATATTTAAATTAATAAAGTAATTCAATTATTTACCCTAAATGCTTTCTATACAACATATGAAACATCTTTAATACTTTTTGTATAAAATCTCATGGAATTATTTTTACTCTTCTTTAAATCAGATTTTTTAAAAAATGTCATTATTATTTTGGATGGATTAGTTGATTTGATAACTAATGGATTGGTCATTTGATCTGATTTACTGGGTGGCTGATAGAGTGATTAATTGACTGAATGATTAATTGATTGTAAATAGATAGACTGATTGATTGATTGATTACTGAATGACTGATTGATCCATTGATTGTTTGATTGATTGACTGAATGACCGATTGATCCACTGATTGATTCATTCATTGATTATTTGAGCGATTATTAATATTTGAATGGTTTACAATATGACATAGATACCTCTTTGCCATTACCGTTTTTTCATGTTTTCCTATATTATAAACCTCTTTTAATAGAATAAGACTGATTTATAAGTGCTGAATTGTCATTATATATGCACTACACTTAGATTAGTAGACATGCAGAAAAGTTTTGAATTCTGCATTTACTTAGTTTTCTTTTTGTACTCTGGTGTTACCTCCATTCCCACCACACATTGTTTTTCAATTTATGTAAATGACTAATGTGAAAATATTATCTGTTAATTGCCAAGGTCTTGGGTCGGCAGAAAAACGCTTAGATGTTTTTAATTACATTAAATCTAAGAAATGTCAAATATATTGTTTACAAGATGTACATTCAACATCGGCAACAGAGAATTTGATTCGTGCACAATGGGGCAGTGAATGTGTTTTTAGCTCTGGAAAATCAAATGCTAGAGGAGTAGCCGTTCTATTCAGTAAAGAATTAGACTTCAAAATTCACAATTATATTTCAGACCCAGAAGGAAATTTTCTTATTATAGACGTATCTGTGGATACCAAAAGGTTTACATTAATCAATCTTTATGGCCCAAATCAAGATTCACCTTCTTTTTTTAGAAATATCATCTCAAAAGTGGAAGATTATGAAAATACTGATCTTATTTTTTGTGGTGATTTTAATTTGGTCCAAGATACCAAGCTTGACTACTATAATTATAAACACATTAACAACAAAAATGCACAAAAAACAGTGTTAGACATTACGTATGAAAACAATTTAATTGACCCTTTTAGAGAATCTCACCCTAACCTGAGAAGGTATACATGGCGCAAAAAAAATCCTCTTAAACAAGCTAGACTTGATTTTTTTTTGGTTTCTGACTCACTTCTTTCATTTATAAATAACTGTATAATTGATACCAGCTATAGGTCTGATCACTCTATGACAATACTAAACTGTAGCTTTACACAATTTGTGAAAGGCAAACCCTTATGGAAGCACAATAATTCCCTATTAAAGGATTTAGACTATTTACAAACCATTAACAACAAAATAACTGATATTAAAAGTCAGTATGCGTGCCCTGTCTATAATATGGAAAATATTGATAATTTGCCAAATGACCAAATACAGTTTGTGATAAATGATCAGCTCTTTTTAGATACTTTACTTATGGAACTTAGAGGAAAGTCAATTTCGTACTCAAGCTACAAAAAGAAGCAAAATGATGAACTAGAAAAAAACCTTATAAAACAAATTCAAATAATAGAAAATGATCTGACACCTAGTAAGACCGCCTTACTTCAACAGTTAAAAGATGAACTTCAGAAACTGCGAAAAATAAAAATGAATGGAATTTTAATTCGGTCACGTGCAAATATAATTGAAGAAGGAGAAAAGCCAAGTCAATTTTTCTGTAATTTAGAATCCCATAATTTCACTAGTAAAATTATCCCAAAAATTGAAAAAGAAGATGGAACTATTATAACTGATCAATTTAAAATTTTGGATGAAACAAAATCATTTTATGAAAACTTGTATTCCAACAAGGACTCAGAATTAAATAATGTTGATCTCAATCAAGATTTTTTTAACTTCAAAGTACCAACCCTTAATGAACAAGAATCAAAATCTCTGGATGGCTTTCTAACATATGAAGAAGCATCCCGTTCTCTATCATCCATGCATAATAACCGTTCACCCGGAACAGATGGCTTTGGAGCAGACTTCTTTAAAGTGTTTTGGAAAAAAATAGGTCATTTTATTGTTCGAGCTATCAATTATGGTTACACAAAAGGGGAACTTTCAATAACTCAGACAGAAGGAGTCATAACTTGTATTCCAAAAGATAACAAGCCAAGACAATTTTTAAAAAATTACAGACCCATATCTCTACTCAATTGTGCCTATAAAATAGCCTCAGGAGCCATAGCATACAGACTTAAAGCTGTATTACCTAAACTTATTAATGATAGTCAAACTGGTTTTATTGCAGGGAGATATCTTGGTGAAAATACTCGTTTAATATATGATATCATGCAATTCACAGAAGAGCAAGATATAGCAGGTCTTCTATTGTTGGTTGAATTTGAAAAGGCATTCGACTCTTTATCATGGTCTTTTATCTATAAAGTCTTGACGTATTTTAAATTTGGTAATTCTCTAATATCATGGATTAGATTATTTTACCATAAAGCAAAACTAGCTGTTAACCTCGGAGGGCATTTATCCTCATTTTTTTCAATCGGTAGAGGCTGCCGTCAGGGTGATCCGATCTCGCCATATATCTTTATTTTATGTGCAGAAATACTAGCAATAATGATTAAAAATAATACAAAAATTAAAGGAATAACCATTAACAACAAGGAACATAAATTATCACAATATGCCGATGACACATCAATTCTTCTGGATGGAACGGATATTTCTTTAAATGAAACACTTCATGTACTATCTTATTATGCAGAAATTTCAGGCCTTAAAGTAAATTTCGACAAAACTCAAGTTGTTTGGATAGGAAAAAAAAGATTTAGTTCAGAAACAATTAAAACACGATGGAAATTATCATGGGGAAAAAATGAATTTAGACTTTTAGGAATTAATTTTCATGTAGACTTAAACAAAATGATTGACATAAATTATAATCATAAAATACTAACAATAAAAAATCACATTAAGCTTTGGAAACGCAGGTACCTAACTCCTCTTGGAAAAATAACAGTCATTAAAACTTTATTAATACCAAAACTCAATCACCTATTTATGTCTCTCCCCAACCCAAATGAGTCGACGATTAAACTTATCAACAACATTTTATATGAATTTTTGTGGCAAGGTCCAGCAAAAATCAAACAAGCTGTCGTAATCAAACAATATTCTGAAGGTGGTTTAAATATGACCAACTTGCAAGCTTTTATCTTTGGGTTAAAAGCATCATGGATAAAACGACTCATTAGCAATACAAGTAGTAGTGGGTGGCACCATATAGTCACTAACACTGTCAATATTAAAAATTTATGTTGTTTTTGAAAGAGGTACATACAGCAAAAATTAGTTACAATGAAAAACATGTTCTGGAGAGATGTTTTAAAGGCTTTTTATAATATCATAGAAAATAATACTATATCAACAAATCAACATTTTCTGGCAAGTCCACTATATTATAATACAAACTTGGTTATAGGAGGTAAAACCTTTTTTATGAAAGAATGGTATGACAAGGGAATTTATCTTATAAATGACCTTTTTAACACTGATGGACGTTTGCATTCCTTGGATGAATTTAGTACCATATATAAACTTAAAACAAATTTCATGACTTTCAATGGAATTATAGCGTCAATTAAATCCATGGCAGGTAACAAAAAGATAACATACAGGGACATAACTCAGAAATTATTCGAACCAACACTGCCATTAAATATCACACCATTCTTAAAAACAACAAAAGGAAGTAAAGAATTTTACTATATACTTAATAAAAATACAGAACAACCTTCTTCTAAACTTAAATGGGAACAAAATTATAACATAGAGCAAGAAACATGGAAGGAAATTTATATGGCACCTTTCAAATCAACCTCTAGTTCTACATTACAGTGGTTTCAACTTAGAATTATCCATAGAATTTTACCTACAAGAAAATACTTGCATACCATAAATGCAATAGATAGCCCTCTATGTCACACCTGTCACCAGGAAGAAACATTGGTCCATTTGTTATGGTCTTGTCCTGATACACAGAACTTTTTACATCAAGTAAATAATTGGCTATACACTAAAAGTGTTTTAATTCCATTCACTGAGGAGTTATTTATTTTTAACATTGGTAATAATATGTCTACAGCTGATCTCAGTGTAATACTTGAAATCAAGTACTATATATTTTCTTCTAAACGCCTAAATACACCACTCTCTATAGCAGCCTTCAAAAACAGACTTGTGTATTGTTATAAAACACTTAAAGAAATAGCCATTATGAACAACAATCTAGAACCTTTCTACCAAAACTGGCAAAAATACAAAGATATTTTCGAACCTTCCTAAAATAAACTTATTACAAAATGAGTTTTTGTAAAATTTTGTAATTCACTGTATGAAATATTCACCAAATAATGGGATAATAGATAATAATATCTGAATAAAAAGTGTTTACATAGGCCAATTTAGCTGAACCAAGACCGCATCACTTTTAAAGTTGATATCATTTTAATCAATGCTCATATGTTTCCTGTTGTGAGGGGCTGCATGGGGGTTAGCATACAGAGTAAGAAAACTTAGATCTTCAGTATATTTATTTCTATTGTTTAACATGCTAAAATACTTCCCCTTAATAATAAAAATATTAACTGCATCTATTGCAACATGTAGTATAACTATTTGTTTACATTTTAATTAATAATGATAATATGCTTGTACTTTATGCTCATATGAATCTTCAGGAATTATTAAGATATATATCATTATATTTGTAAGGTGTGCGGTGGGATGGTCCTCCCCGACCCATCACACACCTATTTACGGGGAGAATAAACGGGTCACCCAAGTGGTGATTGAAAAAAAAAAAAAAAAAAAAAAAAAAAAAACAATTACTGGCGTGGCATGGACATTACGTGCACTTATATACTTGCTGGAACTTTTGGACTATAACTAGTTGATGTGTTAAATGTTGTAGTGTTTAATTATCGGCGGGCAGCGAAGGTGTGAAAGGAAGGACATATACGTTTCAGTTTAACTGTATTCAGCTCCTGTATACCCAGAGACTGAATTGTAATCTAAACATAAATTATATACAAATTTGCTGTCCGTACGAATTGCTAAAAAACATTTTAAATTGATTGAATTCGGTGCACTTGTAATTATGCTTGAATATCAACCGTGCTTTCAACACTTGCTTAAATGCTTATCAGAAAAGTTGCTTTCATAATGAACATTTAATTTGGTGCACATGTATTTGTGTCCTTAATATTGTAATATTCAATTTGCTTTATTGCTTAATGCTTTCTGCTGTAAGGGCTTGCCATAATGGTCTTTTGTGCTTACCGGCAGCCCAATTGTTAAACATTCAATCCATGCCACGCCCAATATTTGCCAAATCTATTAAAGTTTAAAAAAATTATTTTTATGTGTTGTTATTACAGTGCTCTCCAATAATCAAGATAATATAGATGGTTAAAAAAAAAAGTCACCGTCATTCACTTTCGAATAGGTAGCAACGACCAAGAATATGCCAGAAAATTGGTCAAATAGTAAACCTACATTATGTCACTGACAAAGCTTAGAAAAATAAGTCATATATATCGATAAGTGTTACTTATGACATATATATCGATCAGTGTTACTTATGACATATATATATCAATAAGTGTTACTTATGACATATATATCGATGAGTGTTATTTATGACATGTATACACGATAAGTGTTACTTATGACATATATATATCGATAAGTGTTACTTATGATATACTTATGACGATAAGTGTTACTTATGACATATATATCGATCAGAGTTACTTATGATCTATATATCGATAAGTGTTACTTATGACATATATATCGATCAGTGTTACTTATGACATATATATCGATCAGTGTTACTTATGACATATATATCGATCAGTGTTATTTATGACATGTATACACGATAAGTGTTACTTATGACATATATATATCGATAAGTGTTACTTATAATATACTTATGACGATAAGTGTTACTTATGACATATATATCGATCAGAGTTACTTATGATCTATATATCGATAAGTGTTACTTATGACGTATATATCGATCAGTGTTACTTATGATATACTTATGACGATAAGTGTTACTTATGACGTATGTATCGATAAGTGTTACTTATGACAAATATATCGATAAGTGTTAAAAAAGCGATATTGATCGTTGATGAATTGCGCTTTTAAAGTTGCAACAATATTACACGAAACTCAGTTATTTCAAACCTTTAAGGAAACTATTTTCAAGGTTTTTGTGAAATATCACTTTAAACTCATTGTTTTGGCGCAAGATAACGCTCCAGGTCGCCTACCTTTGCAAAAACACAACTCATTTCCAAGCAATATTTCGCCATTCAAATCCAATAACTATAATCTAAATACTGTAGTGTGTGCCTGATTGAACGATATGTGCACTTTTGTTGTTTGAAGATCATTTACTTCACTGATTAGTGGATTTGTGTGAACGTTTACATTCTCATTCCAAGATGGTCATATTGTTTTTCGCCATAAAATGTCAACGGGCAAATCTGTAAACGTTTCTAGTTTACTCTATTAAACGTTACTGGTAAAATAGGGGAAAACGGATTTAATTAAAACAAGCCAGAAACGTTTCTTTCCCTTCTAAACAGATAAAACGTGTTAGTACAAACACATTAACGTTGAACTAATTATCGGAATCTTCATCTACCTACTACCTACCTACCTCGCACGCACGCACGCACGCAAGCACGCACGCACGCACATACGCACACACATACACACATACACACATAGTCCGTGGTCGCGGGGTTAACGACGTTGCGTTGTAAACCTTTTCACCTCTCACCGTTGTGGGTTCGAATCTCACTGGGAGCTCAACTTGTAAGTGAGAAACTGTTGATTTTTACGGATGGCGGGGTATATACAGCTTTGGTTCTACCCAAGAATAATTAGGTGGTCTGCCTTCACCACACAACAATCGATAGTAATACATAGCCTAAAATGTGCTGGAAAAATGACGTTAAACACCTAAACAAACACACAAACTTACATAACTGATTTTAATGAGATTTCACAGAAAAAAAAGACTCTGAAGAGTAAAGTATTTTGCCAGGATGTTCAGTCCTTTGATAATTATTTCTGTAAACACACGTTTTATACAGAAAACTCAAAGGCATAAGTAGAGCGTTCATATGCCCTCTTGTACTCTCTTGTGCAGTTCAAACAGGGCAACTAAGGTAGCATCCTTGGAATCGAATACACTGGCTGATGGGGGAAATAAGTGCTGGCATGGAAACTTAACAGTTGCCAGTTAATCTTTTTAAAAATATTAAGCCTATTTTGCATTTCCAATTTCGTCTATGTACTATGAATAAAATTAATACTAAGTAAACTAATTAGTGATTTTCTGAAGAAAACAGACAAATAAGGATGTGCATGTCAGAAGAAAATCTAACACAGTATGTCGACCTTTAAGTACTTCTTTCAGAATTAGACAAGCCATAGTATTATGGTGAATAATTCTGGAGCTATCGCGGGATTGATAAATATTGAGGTTATCGTATTTTGTGTTTTACTTGCCTTAAGGGCCAAGATTCACTAACCTCTACAAGCTGTTAATATTCTGGACATGCTAAAATACATCACTAAACCACTCCGTGTTTGTATTTTATTGTTATATATCGCTCAATACATGTTTAACATTCAACTAAATCACTGAATTAACCATAACAGAAAGTTCACATTAACAATAACCATTTTAGAGTGGGAACATATATTAGTATGTACGACCAATGATAGGTTTCCATGACGTATAAGAAATACGATGCCTTTATAACTTGCCGATAACTAAACAATTTGCGAAATGATACATCGATTGTTCCATGCTAGCCCACTATGTAAGTAAACTAACTAAGATAAACGAGAATCCGAACAACAACCAATTCCTGCTGTGTGTTTACACGTAATCATTTGCACCTCATTTCACTCACCAGTTATCGCCATCATACATTTCGCTAATAACGGTCTTATTATTCTTCATTATTTTTCTTAATTATCGGGTTGTCTCCGGCTTAAGCAATTATCAATCAACTGTCCAATCAACAATCGTGCACCAAATATCCAGCCAGCAGCAGATACAAATACAGAAGGCGCGCGTTCTTTGGGGACTCGTTAGTGACCAATGACGTCACGCCACCTTCGACCTTTGACTCGGCAGTTTGAACCCACTCATTAATAATCACGGTAGTGTGATAGAAATATAAAAGCCCGGTAACGCTCGTTGTCTAGAACGAGCTACTTAAATTCTGTTCAAGAGATCTTCACTATTTCATTAGTTTATCGATCCTTCCAGACCGTGTGTTCCATACCGTTTGTCGTGTTTCGGGAAACATTTCGACTTATTGCAAACCAGAAACGGACTTCAAAAGACTATACATTAACTGGATATATATGTAATGGAATACGGACACTATTAGAGCATACGAACTTATTCGACTTTCTAAAACATGTATATTTGTAAATAGTTATTTTATTTTATTTTTATAAATAAAATCTGCTTTTAAAGAATAATTAAAAACGTTACAAAAAAATATAATAGCAATACAATAAACTGTGGCAGAAATTACTTCCGAAAAAAACTTCGAAAAACTGTTTTTACTTTTTAAAGTTTAATCAAATAAAAGTTAAAAAAATGAAAGGAATGGTACAATCGTCTATTTTCGTCTGCTGCATAGTTTTAGTCGTTTATACAGAAGTGACGCTGGCGTTCAGTCTAGGACTATCCGACACAAGCCAGCGAATACGATCGGACGAACTAACAGATGATTAGTGAGTAGTATTTTATTTATTTTCTGACTGCATATTTTATATATATGTATAGCTTACCGTTAAACTAGATATAATTATACATATATGTTGGTTTATAGAATATAGGATTTATTTTCATGGAGAATAAAAAAAGACCGTTTCCAAGCTAATACAATTAATACATATTTTCTAAAAACAATTGTTTTGAAAAAGTAGTTCCATCAGTGAATTTAACAGCGAAAATGTAAACTGATATGGCTCATAGCTGAAAATATATACACTGGAAATATAAGGTTTCATTTTAATCATAAAATCCAATATTTTGTTGAAAGGTATAGTATAAAACCATTTATGTTAAACTTCTCATCTCATGGTTGTTTACATTTGACGGCGTTATTTACCAAAACTTTATGGACATCATATAGGTTTCACGTAGATGGTATTGTTTTCATGCACTCAAGACACTATCGTACATAGTGTGCTAAATATTATACCATAAAAATACACTTAATTTAACCTCAAGACTTTTCTAGACGTATTATGCTAACGCGCCTTACATATATAGATCTAGTAACCTGCAAAATAAAACTTTATTGTATTTGGCATATCAATTATGTAACATTTTAGAGGAGCGCCAAATTATTATTTTTCAAATCCGCAGTTACAGCTTTGAAAAAGATTCCTTGAAAATGGAAATATGAAATGTGTAGAATTAGAGCACTGTTATTGTTTTAATATTATATGAGAGTTCTATATATACAAACTTAGTTAATTTAAATTTTTCTGCCAGACAGGTAGTTTCATGTCAAAAATGTTTTAAAAAATGTGTTGTAAACTTGACAAAGTTTTCTATGGAAAGTCGAAGCTGTCTTCATTGTTTCTGTCTTCATTGTTTCTGTCTTTTTTATTGTTTCTGTCTTCATTGTTTCTGTCTTCATTGTTTCTGTCTTTTTATTGTTTCTGTCTTCATTGTTTCTGTCTTCATTGTTTCTGTCTTCACTGTTTCTGTCTTCACTGTTTCAGTTTATTTACACAATAACATACATTAATATAGTATATGCTTTTTTTTCTATTACGCTTAATGCTTTTTATTTAACTTCATTACGTAGTCGGAGTATTAACTTTCATACCCCATCCAACCCCTTATTCAAGAAGCAAAAATGGGGTTGGGTGGGGTATGCAATACAACCTTAATTTCGATTTAAAGTTTGCATACTGTAAAATTTAACATTTAATAGGTAACTGTAAACAGCTTATCGCATTTTTTCAGTAAAAATGTTTTGAACATGTTTTATTGTCGAAATGTCAGTTATAAAATACTGCTTATATAAGCTTTCCCATCGCTTAATGGAATTAAGTCGGGACCACGTAATGGAATAGATTCGTCTATATGCGGTTTTAAACTCGCATTTTTATCACAAATGGCAAATTCCGCGAAGCGCGTTAAATTACCATTCACTACCGGCGTTTAAAAAACATAAACGCCGAAAAAAGGTGCGAATCAGTTATTTATTCCGTCGCTAAAGTACCAACAATAACGTGCTTCGGGATACGATAATAATAAAATCATGTACAAGAGAGACAACGACCGTCAGTTATGTTCAGACTAACCATTTTTAATCGAGATATACTGGATGCGTGCGCAGTGTGAAATGAATTGTATTGACAATTAAAAGCTATTATTTTGTTCAACAGAAACGAGATTATTCACTCGTCTCGGTGGCGTAGTCGGTAGGGCGTCAGTTCTGTTTTATAACAGTTTAGAAATACGTGTTGGAGACGACAGCACTAGGGTTTTTTACTTTTTCTTACCTATAGGCTTCCGTACATATGAACCTCTGGCAGCTATTTTACGACTCCAGACTGTTAGAAGAAAAGAAAAAGTAAACAAATCTGCTGAAATATAAGTTTAAATGCGAGTGGCAGCATATGTGTCATTTGTGATTTTTTAATTTGGCATTTAAATTTTAATTCATACACAACTCAATGCAAAAATCAATGGGCGTGTTACACTTTCAAACGCGATGCCTAGTTCAGTGATGGATTCGGGCACTCCGTGTTTTTTTTCGTTGACGGCTGTAAAAGCTAGAGCTAACGTAGCATTCGTTATGATGTTTAAATGAAGACGAAAACGATACAGGGCTAAACAAGAAGCATGAACAAAGACTTATTGTTTTGTGTTAACTCCGGTTCTTAACAATGTGAAGAACTGAGAATATTGTACATAATACTAAGTATTAAGAATTCTCTGCATTTAAATTTCAGAAATGTATGTCCCATGAAGCGTGGGCCAAATTTGATCCCAGGGCCACCAATTGAACACAGTTGGCCGACGAATATACGCTTATGCTACATGCAAACTATTAGAATTCTAACTCGCGTAGTTTCAAAGAAGAACATTCTTTAAAGATTTTGCGATATAACACGAAGAGCGGGGCCAAATTTGACTCTAAGTTCATCATATTAACAATTTCTTATATAGAGGACCATAGCTGTGTTACATGCAAACTATCAGCCTTTTTATTCCAATAGTTTCAGAGAAGGTTTTATTTAAATGTTTTCCTATAATAATTTATGTAAAACTGTCTTCCCAGCGACGAGTGGCAAAATTAACCATTGCCACCATTTGAATGAATGAATGAATGAATGAATGGTGTTTTACGGCACGTCGACACATAAATAGGTCATATTGTGCGCAAAAACTGATGAAAGATCAAGAAATGAAGTAGTAATTAAAAATTAATGTAAATATATAAAGATCTATTTACAAATAATGGATGATCTGGTAGTAATATAAACTATATATGTAAATCAACAAATGCCCGTCACCGGGTGCCACCATTTTAACAAATTGATAGAGGACCATAAGCTAATGCTACATGCGAGTATTGAGCTCTTGTAGTTTCGGATAGTTCTTTTAAGATGTTCCTGTATAACTCGATGTAATGTCACCATTTGAGCAAACTAAGTAGTCGCCCATGATCTTTTTCTCCGTGGCCGAATGGTTAACGACGTTGCGTTGTGAACCTTTGCCTCTCACCGCTGCTGGTTCGAATCCCACTGGGAGCTTGACTTGTATGTGAGGAATTTCGATTCTTACGGATGGCGGGAGGTGTACAGTACTGGTTCTACCCAGGAAAAGTGGGTGGTCTGCCTCCACCACAAAAATCGACCGTCATATACTTTACATGTGTTAAAAATTACGTAAAACCCAATACAAACAAAAAAATAAATATTGGAACTTTAGCTCTTACAGTATCAGAGAAGAAGATGTTAAACGATTTTCCCATATAACGCCAGTTAACGCTATATGTAAAAGCGTGAAAGCCAGAATGGGGCCAAATTTGAACCCAGAGTCACCATCTGACGGAACACTCATGGTAGATGGTTATAAACTAATGATACATGCAGAATATTAACTTTTGCTCTTGTAGTTTCAGAGAAGAAGATTAAAAACACACATAAAAAAAAACAACTCCCTATATAACTTTACTTAAAACACGTTGTCAATGGATGGATATAAATTATTTACAGCACATTGTCACTGGAATGGTAGTAAATTTTGCACATTGTCATCGGAATGGTACTAAATTGTTAGGCACACATTGTCACCGGAAAGGTACTATCTTGTCAGGTGCACAGTGTCATCGGAATGGTACTAAATTGTTAGGTGCACACTGTCATCCGAACGGTACTAAATTGTTAGGTGCACACTGTCATCGGAATGGTTCTAAATTGTTAGGCACACATTGTCACCGGAAAGGTACTATCTTGTCAGGTGCACAATGTCATCGGAATGATACTAAATTGTTAGGTGCACACTGTCATCCGAATGGTACTAAATTGTTAGGTGCACACTGTCATCCGAGCGGTACTAAATTGTTAGGTGCACACTGTCATCCGAATTGTCTAAATTGTTAGGTGCGCACTGTCATCCGAACGGTACTAAATTGTTAGGTGCACATTGTCATCGGAATGGTACTAAATTGCCAGGTTCACATTGTCATCTGAATACTACTATAATATTATCCGGCGCACTCTGACATCAGAATGGGTTTACAGTGTTTGAGTGTTGCTTTTAACTCATCAATCTTGTGTCTAGTTCTACTATTTTCTGTAATGAACATCTCGCGTGGAAAACTCAATCAAATCTCGTACGTAACTCAAATCTCCTTTTATTGCAGTTCAGTTTCATTTCCCCCTATAATATACTGGAAATGCGCTGTTTGCACATGTTAATAAACATGTCTCGTGAAATGACATGTAATGTTTTCGGTTAAATTACACTATTTTATATCTTTCAAATAAATTTCTAACTCTTAAACATATAATTTTATTTCGTGCGTATACGATGGGTATTGAACTAGTTCCAAGAACTAGTTCCAATGCAGGCATACAGTTCGTTATTTGTTTGTTTTGTTTGTTTGTGTGTGTTTTACGTCATTTTCAACACATGTAAGGTTATATATGACGGTAGATTTTTTGATGAACGTGAAGTTCTACTGATACTGCTACTGCCACTGCTACTGCTACTGCTACTGCTACTGCTACTGCTACTGCTACTGCTACTGCTACTGCTACTGCCACTGCCACTGCTGCCACTGCCACTGCCACTGCCACTGCTACTGCTACTGCTACTGCTACTGCCACTGCCACTGCAACTGCCACTGCCACTGCCACTGCTACAGTCACTGCCACTGCCACTGCCACTGCTACTGCCACTGCCACTGCCACTGCCACTGCCACTGCCACTGCCACTGTTACTGCCACTGATATTGCTGCTGCCACTGCTACTGCCACTGCTACTGCTACTGCCACTGCTACTGCTACTGCTACTGCTACTGCCACTGCTACTTCCACTGCTACTGCTACTTCCACTGCCACTTCCACTGTCACTGCTACTGCCACTGCTACTGCCACTGCCACTGCCAGTGCTACTGCCACTGCTACTGCCACTGCCACTGCCACTGCTACTGCTAATGCTACTGCTACTACTACTGCTACATACACTGCTACTGCCACTGCTACTGCCACTGATATTGTTAACGTTCATTGAAGAAGGTTGCTGTATCGGTGTAAGTAATATGTATTCTCGTATTAATAGAGTGGATAAGAACTCGTTTAACGTTCCATCTTTCGTTCTGATCCTTTTTTGTCTTTTGTGTACACACTAATGTAATATGTATTGTTGTATCTACTGCAATAGCAGTAGCAGTAGCAGTGGCAGTATCAGTGGCAGTAGCAGTGGCAGTGACAATGACAGTAGCAGTAGCAATGGCAGTAGCAGTAGCAGTGGCAGTAGCAGTGGCAGTAGCAGTGGCAGTGGCAATGGCAGTGGCAGTGGCATGAACCTGAAGTTGGCGCTACTGCTACTGCCACAGTAGCAGTAGCGACAACTTCAGGTTCATGATTGTTTATGGTGGAGACAGACCACCCACTTTTACTGGGTAGAACCAGTACTGTACACCTCCCACCATCCGTAAACTATGGTGGCTGATTTCTGCCATTGTCGTCTTTTCGTCTTTTCGTTATTTCGCCCCCGAGAAGACGACAGAACGAAAAGACGACAAAACGAAAAGACGACAAATGCAGCGCGAAAAGACGATAGAACGAAAAGACGACAGAACGAAAAGATTCCATTTCAAGGGCGAAAAGACGACAGAATTCCACGCAAAAAGACGAAAAGACGACACTTCAGCCGCGAAAAGACGCCATTTGACCTTGTCGTCTTTTCGTTATTTTATGTGGCCTTCTGTCGTATTTTCGCCCTTGAAATGGCGTCTTTTCGTTTGGTCGTTCTGTCGTCTTTTCGCGCTGCATTTGTCGTCTTTCGTTTTGTCGTCTTTTCGTTCTGTCGTTTTTTTGCCTTCCGGTTGACATGCGCGTTTCGCTCATTGCGGCCATTTCATCGTGACTACTAGAAGTGGGGACGATTTTGAACTGCTGTCGAAGCGACAGGGAGTGTACATACCGTATGTTCAATAAATAATAAACGAAGGGTTACTAGTTCTGTTAAATCGTTTATATAAACGCAGAATGGTCATCATAATTATATTGATCACTAGTCTTGTGTAAGGCAATAAACATGTAATTATGGTATGTCGAATAAAAGTAATGAATTGTATTGATTCTGCAACTCATTCATTCGTTTTTCACACCTTATATAACGGATATTGAAGTGATATATATATGTTTGGCTTTATCTTAATCAGTTCTTTTTGAAAGTGTCCAGATTTAATTGCAATATGTATATTATATGGACAGAGGATCTTAAATAAGTTCATATTTAATAGTTGTTTATGACCGTAACATGGCTCTTATAATGATGCCAAACACATGTATAAAGTTACAGTCCATTATGTAAAGCAGTCTCGGAGAAACAAGCTTACATGTACACTCAAGTGATATGAAAACGCAACACGGGAATTTCCGCTATATATTGTATATACTGCACACTTAATTGCACATAATATTCCAAAGAAATCCCAAGATGTTTTTTAAAAAGAAAGTTGCAGTTAACTAGAGAAAGGACACAACTGTGATGTTGTAGACGTTTTAATCACACTACACTTTTTAACAAGAACTTCATAAATGTTGAAGTAGCTCTTTGAAAAATTGAGCTAGTTCAGTACTGTATTTAACGTAAATAGTTTGCAAAATGTTGCATCCTAAGTTTGCTCACATGATTGAGCCAAACGCGTACTCTGTGAATAATGAATCATTGAAGGAATACTATTTGCTGTATTATTTGTTGTTTTAGTATTTTTTCCAAAAGGAAAGGTCTTACGTAGCCATGTACCATTCGATTAAAAGCAGCATATTGTACATACAATATATAGCGGAAATTCCCGTGTTGCGTTTTCATATCACTTGAGTGTACATTCCAACTTCAACCGAGTGGAAACGACGATTTTTTATTTTTTTTCCGAATGAGTCGAGCTAACATATTAAATGTTATGAACGTGTATATGTGTTACCTCCTTTAATAATAACATGTTAAGAAAAAAATCAAATATTAGGGCATGGCATTTATTGACTTCCAAATGAACAATCAAGTTAGCACAATTATCAGTCACGTACATGTTTAACACTTCCGTATAATATGAAATACATTCTTAATTATGTTTTCTATACCATCCTACATTGATAAATATAAGGTATAATCATTGTGATATGATGGTTTCAACAAACGTTCCCGGAAAGTTAGTATTAAATTTAAAAGACAATAATTTGCTTGTCATTTGTTTGAATAGATCGAAGAATATGAGCCAAAATCGTGTCTATTTTTAAGTGGCCCCGGAAAGTAAATCATTAAATACAAAGTCATTTTATTACATTTTTACATAAACAAATCCATAGTTATGTCCGCTATACCATCCTACATTGTTACATACCAATTTAAATAACAAGAATATAAAGTTTACTCCAAACCGACTGGTCCAGACATGATCATCAGTATCAGTCCCGAAAAGTTACTACTAAATTACAAAGTGAAACTATTATTTTCATACTATTATGTTCTAATATTCATATTAAATTAACCATTCTGCGTTTATAAAAAAGCATTTAAAAGAAATAGTAACCCTTCGTTTATTATTGACTGGACATAAGGTATGCACACATCCTGTCTTTTTGACCCATTTCCCAAACAAATCAAAATCGTCCCCGACTTTTAGTAGTCACCGTGAAATGGCCGGAATGACTGAAACGTGCAAGTCAAGCGGAAGGCGAAAAGACGACAGAACGAAAAGACGACAGAACGACAGAAGGAAAAGACGACCGAACGGAAAGACGACAAGACGACAAAATGAAAATACGACAGAACGACAGAACGAAACAACACCATTTCAAGGGCGAAAAGACGACAGAAGGCCACACAAAATAACGAAAAGACGACAATATCAAATGGCGTCTTTTCGTCTTTTCGAGTGGCGTTCTGTCGTCTTTTCGCCCTTGAAATACGTACACACCCCGCCATCCGTAAGAATCGAGGGATTTCGTCATTTACAGAATGCTATTTCATTGCCTTCTCATGTGTATTAATCGAGGTTTAGTAAATAAAGACCGCGATGCTCTGTCAAGTAATTCTGAATTTTCTTTCGGAGTCCTTTACTTCTTTAATAACCGTTCGCACAGCTGACCACACCGTACACCCGGCAATCTCGATGACGGTCATCTCACACGATACCAGTTCATAGATTTGTTGTTGCCGTTTGTTGGTAAGAATTTTTATAAATTTAAATTCACAGTTAATTACTAATATCACTGTGTGGGTTTGTTTCCAAATGCTTTAAGTGTACGTTGGTAAATTGTTAACAGGATTACTTCACTTTTAATACGTTTATGTTCACGCCTACCAAACGCTCTAATTCCATCTCCTTTAAAATGAGCGTTTTGCCTGACCAATCCCACCTCTTTATGCTTTATAGTACACCTGTGATAAACAATGATAAACAATATTAATTAAATGTTCGGTATGGAGTAATATTTTTGAGAGAGAGAGAGTTTTTGACAATTCTTTCAATAAGTTTCAATAAGTTTCTGGTCCTCTACCAAGTTTGTTCAAATGGCGACTCTGGGGTAAAATTTTGCCTCGCCCAAGGGGTCACATGTTTTACATAGACATGCATCGGGATAAACTTAACACTCTTCTTCTCTGAAACTACATGAGCTAGAGGTATAATATGTTGCAGGTATCATAAGCTTATGTTCCTCTACCAAGTTTGTTCAATGCCGACTCTGGGGTCAAATTTGGCCCTGCCCCAGAGGTCATATGTTTTAAAAAAACTGCTCTGCCAAGGTTGAACAGTGTAGAAAAGGTCACACATATTTAGTTCCACCGAATGACCTCAACTTTTCGGAATAACTTACTAAATGAATTATGGGATTTAATTTTGGGACTCACTTATTTTGAGCCACTTTCAGGTGTTTTTTCTATATTTACCTAAAGTTCTTGACATTTTACATCCAGCATTATACTGATTATGGTGCTACTAAAATTGGTGCAAATATTGACCAGAGGGCGGGTGATGTTATATAGCAATATACATAGAAAACTTAAACAATATTCTTTCGAAAATAAAATAACTACCTTTTACAAGAAAAGCGTCCACAGGCCCTCTTGGGCCTCTTGTTCCGTTAAATACCGATTTTTTATGATTTCCTAATTGAAGTCAACAACACACAAACACCCCTTATTTCTTAAGAACACTATTACACACATTCTAGTTCATTCCTTACTCAATGGAATTAACTTTGATTTAAGACGATCGAATACTAAATACTTTGAATAATTAAGTCCTTGCGTGATTTAACGCACGCTAATTGATTCTCTTACAAGATCATTTAACCAAAGATATTTCAGTTACTATAAGTAAGTAAATATTTTATTAACGTGACATATGCATATACATAACAGATATATACAAATCATTGAAACATAGAAATATATGGATAATACACCCGGCCCCATGGGCCTATAAGTCACCTAAACATATATGTATTATAAAAATCACATGATCGCATGAAAGACATAAGTTAAACATTTAAATGATTTAAATAAATATAACCAATATTGATTTGAAATACATGTTATCTATTGTAGATTGTAGTCTTTCTTTTAAGGTAAGCTCTAACCAAATATTTTGCAAGTTTTCTTGGATAATTGTGCATTAAAAATGATAATTTATTAACAGATGATAAATTAGTAAATTCGGGATCATCAAATTGTTCATGGAATACACTTTGCCTAATGTTATAATAAAAATCACAGTTCAAGAGAAAATGAATTTAATTTTCAACATCGTTTCTATCACAAAAACGGCATGTTCGTTGCTCTAGTTGTTCACCGACATATCGTCCTGTTTCTATCCTGATACCGCATCTAAACTGAGCTAGTATGGCCCGCTCGTGTTTCTTGAGGTTTAATTGTACATAGCTTTCGACCTTAAAATTGTCTTTATAAGTTACTATATGTGTTAACCCCACAGACAACGACGACGACGGTAGGGTGGTGACAATAGTTAACCCCGCGCAGACAACGACGACGACGGTAGGGTGGTGACAATAGTTAACCCCGCGCAGACAACGACGACGACGGTAGGGTGGTGACAATAGTTAACCCCGCGCAGACAACGACGACGACGGTAGGCTGGTGACAATAGTTAACCCCGCGCAGACAACGACGACGACGGTAGGGTGGTGACAATAGTTAACCCCGCGCAGACAACGACGACGACGGTAGGGTGGTGACAATAGTTAACCCCGCGCAGACGACGACGGTAGGGTGGTGACAATAGCTCTTCTTTTTCCTTTTTTTTTTACATACTAGCTAAAACTCACAATTCCTCAAATATTGAACATGATTCCTATATAAGATTTGTGGTATGAATCTCACCACTGAGTTGATATAACTACCACATGAGAGAAATATTTTTCGTCCGTATTAGTGTTTTAAAAAGAAAAAGAAAAAATCCTTCTTAATAGCATAGCTCTAATGAAGCACCAGTCACTGCAATGCAGTCCCGATGCATTTTGGACAGCATTTGTGTTAATTCGATCTTCTAAGACCACACATTTGTGTAAGTTCCTTTGATTCATGATACGCCATGTTTTAATGACAACACATGTGACAAGAAGCGTGTTATCAATGAAAAATACCACTTTCAATTTCGTATCCGTTACCGCGAAAAGTAAACTCTAAAAAAACTACTGGACATTCAGTTAGGACATTTGGTGCGGATTAAGACCTTTCACTGCCGGGTTGAACGACTGTCTTCGATGTTTGATTGAACGCTTTGAAAAGAAACTATTCGCAAATATTCCACCATTGGCGTGAAGTTTTAGATTTTATCACCAAAATGTTGATATTTGCTGATATTAATACATCTCGTAGATAGTTTTTGTTTTATTTCAAATTATGCAGAAACATATCACTATTTTAGTATCAGTTGTGCAAAAAAGCAAGTCTACAAATACATTATATATTGGCTTCCAAAAAGGTCGTGGTAAAACATTTTGGCTATCCGTCTTTACAGTTTATTTCATATAATGCTATCATGGATACCAGTTAGTGGCTGTCCCGATAAAATGTAACATAACCTGCTGTGTATTGTAAACAAAATAACACGACCTTTATAAATATTGCTGAAATATTAGTCACATCTTAGTCACATACTAGTACACGTATGTGTGTATATAATGTGAATGTTTTCTCTCTCTCTCTCTCTCTCTCTCTCTCACACACACACACACACACACACACACACACTCTCTCTCTCTCTCTCTCTCTCTCTCTCTCTCTCTCTCTCTCTCAAATATTACTCCATACCCAACATTTAATATGTTTATCGTCAGATGTACTATAAACCATACAGAGGTGGGATTGGTCAGGCAATACACTAATTTTAAAGGGGATTGAATGGGGATGGAATGACACATAATTTAATTTATCCCAGGTGCATACTAGTTTATGTTCGAAATTGTCGTGACAGAAATTGTCCATGAAATCAAACACATTTCTTCGCAAGTATCATTCTCTTTATTTTCTCTTTATTTTCTTAATCACTAATAACAGTCCCGATGTCGATGTCTGATAATAATTCATTTAACTCGCCTTTGGACCTGTCATGGTGAAATATTTCAACCCGACCATCTCCAGTAGCATACACTTCGTCCTGATCAGAAACGATATGCTCGTAAACCATATTATTACATTTCTATGGGTGAAAGATTGGGATTTCTCAGTGAAAGAATATTCATAATCGCTA
>JAWPHD010018326.1:0-40413 GCA_037043455.1 Cyrtodaria siliqua | reverse complement strand
TAACATCATATACATTCATTAACTAACTATTATAACATCATATACATTCATTAAATAACTATTATAACATCATGTACATTCATTAAATAACTATTATTACATCATGTACATTCATTAAATAACTATTATAACATGACATCATGTATATTCATTAAATAACTATTTTAACATCATGTACATTCATTAAATAATTATTATAACATAACATCATGTACATTCATTAAATAACGATTATAACATCAAGTACATCATTCATTAAATAACTATTATAACATCATGTACATTCATTAAATAAATATTATAACATAACATCATGTACATTCATTAAATAACTATTATAACATCATGTACATTCATTAAACAACTATTAAAACATCAGGTACATTCATTAAATAACCATTATAACATCATGTACAATCATTAAATAACCATTAAAACATCATGTACATTATTCATTAAATAACTATTATAACATCATGTACATTCATTAAATAACTATTATTAACATGATGTACATTCATTAAATAACTATTATAACATCATTTACATTCATTAAATAACTATTATAACATAACATCATGTAAATTCAATAACTAACTATTATAACATCATGTACATCATTCATTAAATAACTATTATAACATCATGTACATTCATTAAATAACTATTATAACATCATGTACATTCATTAAATAACTATTATAACATGACATCATGTATATTCATTAAATAACTATTTTAACATCATGTACATTCATTAAATAACTATTATGACATAACATCATGTACATTCATTAAATAATTATTATAACATCAAGTACATCATTCATTAAATAACTATTATAACATCATGTACATTCATTAAATAAATATTATAACATAACATCATGTACATTCATTTAATAACTATTATAACATCATGTACATTCATTAAACAACTATTAAAACATCAGGTACATTCATTAAATAACCATTATAACATCATGTACAATCATTAAATAACCATTAAAACATCATGTACATTATTCATTAAATAACTATTATAACATCATGTACATTCATTAAATAACTATAATAACATAACGTCATGTACATTCATTAAATAACTATTATAACATCATGTACATCATTCATTAATTAACTATCATACTATCATGTACATTCATTAAATAAATATTATAACATAACAGCATGTACTTGCATTAAATAATTATTATAACATCATGTTCATTCATTAAATAACTATTATAACATCATGTACATTCATTAAATAACTATTATAACATAACATTATGTACATTCATTAAATAACTATTATAACATCATATACATTCATTAAATAACTATTATAACATAACATCATGTACATTCATTAAATAACTTTTATAACATAACATCATGTACATTCATTAACTTACTATTATAACATCATGTACATTCATTAAATAACTATTACAACATAACATCATGTATATTCATTAAATAACTATTATTAACATCATGTACATTCATTAAATAACTATTATAACATCATGTACATTCATTAAATAACTATTATAACATAACATCCTGTCAATTCATTAAATAACTATTATTAACATCATGTATATTCATTAAATAACTATTATTAACATCATGTACATTCATTAAATAACTATTATAACATCATGTACATTCATTAAATAACTATTATAACATCATATACATTCATTAAATAACTATTATAACATAACATCATGTACATTCATTAAATAACTTTTATAACATAACATCATGTACATTCATTAAATAACTATTATAACATCATGTACATTCATTAAATAACTATTACAACATAACATCATGTATATTCATTAAATAACTATTATTAACATCATGTACATTCATTAAATAACTATTATAACATCATGTACATTCATTAAATAACTATTATAACATAACATCCTGTCAATTCATTAAATAACTATTATTAACATCATGTATATTCATTAAATAACTATTATTAACATCATGTACATTCATTAAATAACTATTATAACATCATGTACATTCATTAAATAACTATTATAACATCATGTACATTCATTAAATAACTATTATAACATAACATCATGTACATTCATTAAATGACTATTATAACATCATGTACATTCATTAAATAACTATTATAACATAACATCATGTACATTCATTAAATAACTATTAAAACATCATGTACATTCATTAAAGTCACTCTCCCGCCAACAGCACGCTAATTTTACAACATATGCACACTGCTTCAAATTCGACGAACGATAAGGTATATATAAAACTAACATATAATTGCAAATCCTAACTCTAGAAATACAATATAAACATGTAAACCGGCCAGCCAAAAACATCGCCTTTTTGTTATTGGTTGAAGCTTCGAATAAAAAGTTACCAACTCTTAATTCATGTCACATATTCATGTGCGGGTATTTTATGAACCCGTGGATACATATACTGTTTTAATTAGCACATATGCATCATTTAGTGACCTCAACGCATGGGTAGAGTTTGGAAGAACGGTTTTATAGCGAAATTTGGCGCTTGTGTTACTTTAAATAACTATTATAACATCATGTACATTCATTAAATAACTATTATTACATCATTTCACATAGAAATAGTAATTGCACTGTGATCAGCAAATACAACTTACACTGTTTTCAGGTTTGACAATTGGTCTTGTTAGCGGGGTTTGAGCGTTGCAACCTTTCTCTCGGTGTATTAACGCGTAATAACGTGTTCTCGGTACCCCTGATACATGTGTACGACACGATAACGGTCAATTACCGTGTTTAAGCGTTTACTTATTAAAGTTTTAATTCATTTCATTCAAACAAATATAAACTATATTAATACCTAATATATAATTTTAAAAACCTCGGTTTCAAAAAAAAAAATCAGTTTCAAATTACAGGGGACGTCCGTGGACGAGTGGTTAGAGTTACTGACTTGAAATCACTTGGCCCTCACCGCTGTGGGTTCGATCCCTCATGAGTCTAGGAATCTTTATATGAGGAAGCTATACAGCTGGCTTGCGGAACGTCGGTGACGTTCTACCCAGGTGCCCGCTTGTGCACGAAATTGTCCGGAGAGGCACCTGGGGGCCTTCCTCCACCAATGGATGCTGAAAATTCGCCTTATGATCTAAGCTGTTGGTGCGACTACAAAATCCAATTCAATTCAATTCAAATTACACCAAATAAATGTTTATTTCTGTGTTAGAAATAACAAACAAGAAATGGGTGTGAATTATCCAGGTAAAATTTAATGGAGTATTTAACAAACCATTTCAATGCCGATGGTTCCAGGTAAACAAGCTCCTGTAAATGACGGAGACACAGTTTAAAGTACCTGATCACAAATAATACTGAACACAAGGCCACATTGCCCTCACTAAGAACCACGTGCACTAGATGCATAAAAAAATGCTCTTGTATCCACAGTTTAAAGTCCGGAACTAATCGCGTCACTAACCCATAGCTTCGTTCATCCGTGCTCCTATGATGTAACTATACAAAATAACTACAAACTAGATATCATTAATAACATTTCTCAACGAAATAAATATGTAACCGGGTGCATATAGTAATCTAGCACGTAGTCGATTCAATTCATTTTATTGAAGATCAAATGGTACATAGGAGGGCCTGCAAACAATAAATAAGAAGATAAAACTATGGCACTCCATACACGATAACTTCACAATACAGGCGCGTATCTAAATTAACAGTAACTTCAGATAGTATAAATACGAGTTAGACAAAGAAGACAATTCTTACGAATCCTGTATCATTATAGTACATATCTATAAGAATATTCATTCTGGTAAATCCAATACTCTTACTATATTTGTACTCCGGGAAGGACAACCTTACCCAGCAAAGTATATCGACAGAGTGAAGAAAATATAGATTTGGCGGTTAATTGTGAGTGTCATACAACGGGGAACCACCCTCTTACAGCTAAATATACTACAAATCAACTGTGGCTTTCATTTATCATTGTATTATGTTAAATAAACATTATCCTTGTGTGTAATACTGTACAATACAAGGTGTCGCCGTGGTGTAAACTGTACAATACAAGGTGTCGCCGTGGTGTAATACTGTACAATACAATATGTCGCCCTGGTGTAATACTGTACAATACCAGGTGTCGCCGTGGTGTAATACTGTACATTTCAGGTGTCGCCGTGGTGTAATACTGTACAATATCAGGTGTCGCAGTGGTGTAATACTGTACAATATCAGGTGTCGCCGTGGTGTAACACTGTACAATATCATGTAAGTGAGAAAGTGTCGATCCTTACGGATGTCGGGAGGTGTACAGTACTGGTTCTACCCAGGAAAAGTGGGTGGTCTGCCTCCACCACAAACAATCGACCGTCATATATAAATTACATGTGTTGAAAATGACGTAAAACACCATACAAACAAACAAACTGTACAATATCAGGTGTCGCCGTGGTGTAATACTGTACAATACAATGTGTCGCCGTGGTGTAATACTGTACAATATCAGGTGTCGCCGTGGTTTAATACTGTACAATACAAGGTGTCCCCGTGGTGTAATACTGTGCAATATCAGGTGTCGCGTGGTGTAATACTGTACAATATCAGGTGTCGCCGTGGTGTAATACTGTACAATACAAGGTGTCGCCGTGGTGTAATACTGTACAATATCAGGTGTCGCCGTGGTGTAATACTGTGCAATATCAGGTGTCGCCGTGGTGTAATGGTTAGCAGGAAAAAATCAATGTCAGTGACTGAATTTACATAAGTGTAATGCAACTTTTAAAATATGTTAAACATATATACAATTATCAAAGAAAAACAGGCGAATACACAGATGCAAGATGAAAAAGTCTGTTCTCGTGAACGTATATGAACGTTGATAGTATTATCACGAATACTGAATACGTCAACTGAATTATGATCTAACGCGATGTATCTGGTGCGGGTGAACTGATGAACATGATGTGCGACTTCAGTGAATTTCGATTGCCATCAAAAACCTTCTATAAAGGCTGATGACGCGATGATTAGCCTCCAACGAGGTTGTGTGGTGAAGTTCCTCTAATGAGGTCTGATGGCGGGCCAGGCACGTGTCCCGGGGATTGTTCCTTCTATGAACACCTGCTCATGTTTTCCAGGTACGGGGACCGTCTCTACCCGCTCACTACGTCATACGCTGAATCACATAGAGGGCCTACACACCCTAAAGGCTTAGCTCCACCCGGGAGGCTTACGCTGTAATGATAGATACTTTTAGATGTCGGTTTATTAACACAACAATCTTCTACAATCATCGTTACACAAACAAATCCTTATCTAGTAAATTTATGTGAGCCACTCTCTAATAGGGCTCAATATCAGTGATAGTATGTTCTAAAATTAAAATGAAACGGTTTATGACAAACAGTTCATTACTTACACGGTATATATACAAAAGTATAGGTTTATTATGTCGCAATATATGACGACATTGATATTTAGATATTGTAGCAATGAATACGTATTCTACAACGCCCTTTATACGCCCTTTATACAGGTGTATCATCTCACCGTTGACCAATGCACATAATATACAATCAATTTAATATTGTATTATAAGTAATGATCAACTACTATAACTATATCTAATAAAGCTAACTTCATATGCTAGTTGAATCAAGTTAAGAATTATGTTCCCTGGAACAAAAAGAATGATTCGAAGTTGGATATCTCAAACACTTCAGCATATTTTGGCATGAAACTTGCAGTACCTCATCTTATTACCCTAGTAAGAAACAAAAAACTGATTTCAAAACTAAATTGTATAAATAAAGCAATTTTAATAGAACACTTCACAGTGAATCCAACAGGAATTAGAGTTCTAATATTACAATAAAGCTTGCAATGTGTTACCTTGAAATCCTTAGCTAGCTGTTGCTATCAATTAAAATCTCAAATCATCCTGTCAAAGTTGTTTTTAAAGAAACAAAATCAATGTTCATAATAAATGCAGAACTAAAATGCATACATATGTTATTTACATACCGGGTCATGGTATTTGATTGGTAAATACCTGTACACATTATATTTACATATTTTTAATGGCTGGCACAACCTAGACAATGATATCAAGGTAATATATTGCAAGTTATATGTAAAGAATAGTCTGATATTGATGAGTTCTAATTTCTGCTAGATTTTCTATATAGTGCACTTTTTAAAATCATCTTCATAATTATTTATTTTAGTATTTTAGCTTTTATATGATGTTTATGATAATTATGTGATATACTGTAACTTTCATATAAAAAGATTTAGTTGTTTGTTCACTCATCCTATTTTTAACTTTGCTATTTGATGAGAGAACATTCACCTTAATGCTTGAGAAAAATATAAAAGTTGACCGGATGTAACAACATCACGAAACAAAATGGCGACTCCCATTGAATACAAATGTACAATAAAATTTCATAAAAATAGATATACTGACCACATATTGCATGTGAATCGCACCCTTTTCAACGACTTCTCCAAGCAAAGCAACTTTCAAATTACCCGACCACTGCTGAAAAACAATGCACTTTATAACCCAGTGTTGCACCCAAACAATAAGTTTCCACGTTCATCCCATAACACATGTGGCAACATAAGTAGTTTTCATATATATACAAAAGGACCCATAAACACTTTTGCCCTTTAGCGATATAAATCGTAAAATACCTATACATTTACATGCTTTAACGCTCATATAGAGGATTTTACATGCGTGCTCATTCATTATTGAATTTATTAAACTCGTTAGCAAAAATGATATAATTCTCGGCAAGAAGTGCTCATTCATTATTGAATTTATTAAATGAGTTGACAGAATGATATAATGTGAGGCTCTTGCCGAGCATTATATCATTTTTGCTAACGAGTTTAATAAATTCAATAATGAATGAGAACGAATGTTAGATTCTATTTATCACATACTTATAACGTCACATTACGTCAGAGAACGTACATTAACGTGACTTCCATGACGTCACTAACGTTATGTTATACCACTAGTGGAATATCGAAAATATTGAATGGTGTTATTACACTCCCACACCACATGTTATGTGATAAATAAACTTATTAAATGGCCCTGCCTTAGTTCCGACAATTTAAACGCTATGAAAATGCTCGCTTTCTCTTGGAACATAGATATATCATGCAGATGGTGAATATATTTACATTGGACTTTGGATTAGCATGTGACTCACAGAACTGATGTCGTCAAGTGCTTACAAGAGCTATGTACGACCAATACGCTCTACCCAAGATCAGTTTGTGATAGACCGAATTTGGATCAATTTTCAAAACAACTGAAATATAATTTCACACTTGACCAGTCTTTCAGATGAGACCCAAAACCGAGTTCTGCCCGCCAAATGCCCAGTGCAATACACACTATACAAAATGTACGCCTTCAAATACATGCTACAAACTCATCTTAAATCACTTAATATATTCGGAAGAACTTTCTTCTTTTGCATTAGTGAGTGTTTTTTTTGACTGATATGGTATTAACACTGCCTTCTCATGTCAATGATAACTTAATATATGATATATTTGCTTCTAAGCATTTAAACCCGAATTATGCAAGTTTCTGATGATATTCATTCTGCGTTAGACACGAGTTCAATTAGAAAGAATACATCATTAGTTTGTCTAAGATGTCTTGTCACGTCATCAGAATGGATGTGTGGAAGGAATGAAATGCGTCCTTTCCGTTTGCCTGTCGAATCTTGAATTCTGTCACGTAATCGTTAAATGTTATCTCATTTTGCCCGTGCAAAGTAGTACCACACCCATTACATACCAAATGAAACCTGTTTACCAGGTGACATAACAATTATTAAAGGTACACACTCATAAATATATTTATTGCGGGTATTATACTGAAAGGAAAAATAAACGCATAATGGGTATTTCCGCTATATATTGTATGATTAATATGCTGCTGATAATCGAATGGTACCGGGCGACATTAGGCCTGTCCTTTCGGAAAGAAAGTTTAAACACCACCGAATACACCAATGGTTACTCATTTAAAGTTTCATTATCGACTGAAGGCGTATTTGGCTCAAGCCGATGAGCAAACTTAGGCTTTAAACGTTGCAATCGTTTAACATTAAACACAATACTGAAATGGCGTGACGTTTTCAAGCGAAACTTCAACATTTATGAATATGTAATAAAGTATACTTTGATTAAAAGGTCTACTACATGACAGAGTTGTCCTTTCTGTAATTAGTTGTAGCCCCTTTTTGTACAAAACAAGTTGAGATATATCTGGAATATTACGTGGAATTAGGTGTATACAGTAGTGTCATATAGGCAATATTTTGATTATGCCTTTCTTTTTCCTTTCAGTTTATTTTATGGTATATGTTAAGGTATATAGAAAATTCTACGTCAGTGCCTATTACTATCAAGTGTATAAGGCCTGGCGAAAACAAATAATGGGTAGTCTGTCGAACTACTCCTCGTTTGTTTTCGTGACAATCCTAAGAAACTTGATGTATGCAAGGCACTGAAATAGTATCCTACATGACATGAAGATTTGTTCACATGACGTAATGTATGATCTTTTAAGCAGGATGTTTCGCTTAATGTGGACGTCGCCAAATAGTTTTTCTGCATCACGCCTGCTAAACGCATTCATGGTACAGCAGTCTGTACCATGGGTGGATTATCCGGTACAGAATTAATGAAGCCGTAAAATGCGAGGTCAAGGTAAGAAATCGAGTGTTTTTCTTTAATAAGTAGTTTTATTAAAAATCTAAATTCATGATTCGACCCCTTTTTTGTGCCTTATCATGTACAGAAAATACCAGAACAATCTGCGGAGTTGCTCCACTACTTCTGTACAGATATAATGTTGACCGATTTCGTTTTAATAACAGCGTGTTCGAAGTAGAGAGCGGTGTCTGTGACAGAACATAAGCTGTCTCTGCACATGTTGTGAGACGTGGCAGTGTGTTATATTTAAGCATGAGATCAGGCTGATTTTGTCCGATTCTGACAGCGTGACTTCAAAATCACAGTAGATTTAGTTTAAACTTATTTATTTTACATCGATTGTAACGAAAGCTCTATGAACTTATTTGAATCACTCTCGATGTCTTCCTGGGTAGAACCAGTACTAAGCAATGTAGATAAAGAGTCTTGCTCAGGGAAACAACGCATATGACAATGGAGGGAATCGAACCTACGACTTTTGGATCATGGGTCCAACGGAAGATTTAAGCACAATAAAACGATTTAAAAAAGCCACTCCGCCGATTGTCCTGATATTTTTTGTTTATGATAAATCACTAAAAAGGGATCGAATCATGAATTTAGATTTTTTTTGTAAAACTACTTATCAAAGAAAACCACTCGATTTCTTACCTTAACCTCACATTTTATGGCTCGAATAATTCTGTACCGGATGCTCCACTCATGGTACAGACTGCTTTACCGTTTGTGACGTTTTATGACATCAGATAACGTTGGTTAAATATTGAATTCCGCTTTTGCAAATAACAGGTACATGCAAACGCTACGTTAAAGCTCGGAATCAAGAGTTTTAGAGACCCAGGGAAGCATGGAACGTTTTCTACTTCTACTTCTGTAATAACGGTGTGCTGCGACGGCTCCAGTGGTGGATATTGTCGCCAACCATGTTCTCCGATGTTCCATGTGTGCGTCAAGTAAGTAAAACTATAATATTCGACAAGGAAAATAATAAACCAACAGACATTGCATTAGTTGTGAGAGGACGGTAACGGTTGATGTTTTGTCTTCAGTCTTGTCGTGCCCTTAATGGTTTATTCTTTTGTTGCTCTGGCTTCTGCCAAGTCAGTAAGTAGTTGCATTTTGTTTTTTTAGGCTTTTGTTTTTTATATTCATATATAAATGATCATCTTTGAGGATATTTATATTGCCTATAAATGCTGCCTAGTTCGTTAGAGGGTATAGCCTGGCGAAGATTTTTGTTTACCCTGTTTCGTTTTATTGTGATTACTGAATACGGAACAAAAAGGAATTATACAATAATTATTTATATAATTAAAAACAAAAACTGTATAGATTTATTTAAAAGAAGTCTGCATTCTTCTGAAAAATGTTGTTTGTTTTTGTATCATTTCGCATAGTTATTCTCAAAATGTCATTATCTACGTCTTATCTAGGAGAGAAAGTTTAAAGCTACCAATATTTCTTTTTGACATTATTCAATGGGATTTTTCTTTTTTGGTGCCGCACTTCTCCCTTTGCTTTATTTACATCATTTAGAGCTGTTGCTTTCAAGCCACCATACCGTGATACAAGAAAAATAATGATATATTTTAACTTCTCTCTTTGCTTTATTTATATCATTTAGAGCTGTTGCTATTCAAGCCACCATACCGTGATACAAGAATAATAATGATATTTTTTAGCTTCTCCCTTTGCTGTATTTACATCATTTAGAGCTGTTGCTATGCAATCCACCATACCGTGATACAAGAATAATAATGATATATTTTAACTTCTCCCTTTGCTTTATTTACATCATTCAGAGCTGTTGCTATGCAAGCCACCATACCGTGATACAAGAATAATAATGATATATTTTAACTTCTCCCTTTGCTTTATTTACATCATTCAGAGCTGTTGCTATTCAAGCCATACCTTGATCATGTTGATATGATACAAGGATAATTATGGTATATTTTATCCCATCGTGTTTTATAGACAGAACAGGACCTCCACCAGATGTGAAGGCGAAGTGTCTACATCCACTCTACCTGCGAAGACGAGATACACGTTTACTGACATGGTCGGGAATACGTCAAACCCATTTGTATTACATCTGAAGGATTTCGAGGTATTTGTATAATTATGATTCTAATTTCTTTGGATTTGTCAAGATTTTAACGAAAATAACGTGCATGTATACACATGTATTATCTATTCTAACACTTGTTGAAAGTGTATGACATGCAAATACCTTCGTAACCGTGTTTAAACAAAGTATAAGGACACGTTTATACAACATTGGAGTACACGAATATATTAACCGACTAGTGCTAAAACATACTTGAATACCGTGTTACCATTACATAAGTGTAAATCTTGTCAACCGTTGTGTTTTACTCAGTGTAAGATGTTCAAGGCTGGCCTAGACGAAAAGCAAAACAGACTTCCAACAATGTACTGGATTCCCAAATTACAAACAACCATATAAGGCCAATGCTAGTTCTTGCACCACTACAAATATCTCCAAACTTTTAACATATTGTTTTACTGCCGTTAAAGATCACGTTGAACAATAGTGTGCTAAAGCTTATGAAAACTCTGGGATTAATTTAATTTGATCTATTAAAAAGTCAGGCGACGTTCTTGATAATATGTGCAATAAACTTCAAGCTTCATCCATAAGTACTTATGCTTTTTCTACATTATATACAACTTTACCACACAACCTTATCAAAGACAAGCTTATTGCTCTCATTCAGAAAATGTTTGCTAGGGAAATACTACATTTTTTTAATGTAACAATATTAAAGCGTTTTTTTTACTAATAGCAGTTTGGACAATTACACTATGTGGACTTGCGATGAAGTTTGTGACGAATCAATTATTTTTCTATTAGATAATATTTTCGTTAGGTATGGAATTACCATTAATTGACAAATTGTTCGTATCCCTATGGGTTCGAATTGGCAGATTTGTTTTTATATTGCATGAATTAGACTTTCACCAGATACCCAGGCAGATGTTATTGAAGCCTTTAATGACACCTCTCGGTATTTGGATGACATATTGAACATTGACAACCTTTTCTTTTCTACTATGGATAATAATATATATCCTAAAGAACTTCAACTTAACAAAGCTAATATTTCTAATACTAACGCTTCTTTTCTCGATTTACATCTCTTCTATTGAAAATGGTGAAATGATTAGCAAAATCTATGACGAAAGGGATGTATTTAATTTTGATACTGTTAATCTTACCCAGTTCTAGAGCTTGTATTCGAATTGAGGACTTTAATATTCGTAATCTTTGTATAACTAAAAAGCTACTCCATCAGGGTTACCATTACCATTAACTTCGTAAAACCTTGCAAAATGTTATCATCATAACCTGATCATCTTTCCAAACATAAATGTAATTTAAGAACTCTCCTGCGACAAGAACTATTACAACGTGACTTCTATGGTGACGTGACTTACAAACTTCGTAAGATCTTTGGTCATAATCACTTTCACACTATCTTTGTTAAACTAGTTAAAAGGTTCGTTTTGCAAAGCACTGGATGCTTTGTGGTGGACCCATTTACAGTTCGCCACTATGCTTTCCTCTTTAATTGTGCGATGACCGGACAGTCTGTGGAACCTATGAGGACGTCTACCTAAAGCCCAAAAGGACTGTGACGTTTGATGTTTGTCTGCAATCGTGTCTTGTCGTGCCCTCCATAGTTTTTGTTAGTTAGAGAATATTTCATGGCGGGGATTTCTTCATTTACACTGTCCGATTTTGTTGGGATGACTGTATGGTGTAAGGTTTGGTGCACCCTAGAACCTGGTTTAAACCTCCAGCGGCCTTTTTTGCCACTGACCGTTCCAAGGTGGTAGCCCTATTGTCAACCCTTTTTGTGTGACGTCATATATCTTTATCCCTAATAACATTGCCATTCATGTTTGTCGTTTTGCGTGTTTTTGGGTTTATTGTGTTGCATTTCCTGTTCGACTTTTGTACTTATTTTTAACTAATACCGAGTACTAGCATTTACTTATAATTAAAAATTAAGTCTGTTTCAGCGTATAATGAGCAAACACTTACCTTAAGCAGACGTATATTTAAAAGCTCTATTATCATCTTAAATTTAATTTAAATTACATGTATTTAGTGGCCACACGCTTTTAGAGGCATGTTTTGAACTTTACCACAGGTACCTATTTAAGACAGCTCTGAGTGTATTAAAAACAAATGAAAACAAATAAAAATAATAAATAATGCATCAACATATTTTTGTAGATATAAATATACTTTTTTATACCCTCCGTAAAGAAGGAAACTTTGACCCGAACACCATGAACACTGTGAGTTAATATATTTCTCTGATGATTGAAAAATGTAATTTATTTTAAGATAATTATATGTGCCATTTATTGCCTATGTATATATTTATTTTGATGCCTCCGTGTACTCATGGACTCATTGTTTTTGGCATTTTGAATACATTATGTAAGTATGTAACATATAAATAACAATGTATGTCCGCGGAATATGTTTTCTCAGATATATCTCATATTTGCATTGTATCTTTCTACAGGGAAATGTATTTATTCAGATACAAGTCAACGCTTATGGACATTGGCGTATCCTCCAATTGCTGAATAACGGATTTGATAGTGCATTGTCGGAAATTGAACCGTCGCAATGGACTACTATCTCTCTATCAGATATTCACGAACATCGTACACGGTAGTTTATTTTCCGCTTTTATTATCCCCACGCTTTTAAAAGCAACTAATCCGCCAAATAATGGCAAAATTACACTACATAACCGTTTATCAAAACTCTATCCAGGTGTTCAGATCATATAATAACGTATGTGCCGATTAAAAGAATGTGTTTATTAACGGGTTCTTAAAATACCTGTGATTGAATATGTGTAAAAAGAACCGGTAACTCTTAATTCAACGCTCCAGTTTTGGGGTTTGGTCTGGCTGGTTAAAGCCGTTTACACTGTTTCTATAGAGTTTGGATTCTCAAAATATGTGTCAGTAGGGTTAGAAACGGTGTACATACGTTGTAAAATTTGGCTGTTCATGGAGGGATAGGGAGTTCTACAACGCGTTATGTGATCGTGGGTATTTTAAGAAACCTTAAATAAAACTGTACTTTAAATCGGCACATACACATTATTATATGACGTGAACACCTGGATAGAGTTACGGGTTTATAGTGTAATTTTGCCGTTATTTAGCGTGTATGTTTCTTTAATGAGTTGTACCTTCATGAAATAAAGAACTATTTTTTCTTCTTCTTCTTCTTCTTCTTCTTCTTCTTCTTCTTCGTCGTCGTCGTCGTCGTCGTCGTCGTCGTCGTCTTCTTCTCATTTTATTATTATTATTATTATTATTATTATTAGCTCTACTGGCCGAAGGCCAGCAGAACTTATGGGATGGTGAGTTGTTCATCGTCCGTCCGTCCGTCCGTCCGTTCGTTCGTCGTCCGTCCGTTAACTTTTGCCTCGTTAACACGATAGGGCCTTCATTTTTCATCCGATCATTTTTAAATTTTACCAGATTGTGATATCAATAAAAGCTCGGACGAGTTCCAAAACCAGCCAGTTCGGACACATTACACTGGAGTTATGGCCCTTGGTGTAATTAAAATTGCTATATTTTGCCTCGTTAACGCAATAGGGCCATCATTTTTCATTCGATATTTTTAAAACTTTACCAGATTGTTGATATCAAGAAAAGCTCGGACATGTTCAAAGACCAGCTAGATCAGATTGGTAACACCAGAGTTATGGCCCTTGATTTAGTTAAAAATGCTGTATTTTGCCTCGTTAAAACGACAGGGCCTTCATTTTTCATCCGATATTTATCAAACTTTACCAGATTGTTACTATTAAAGAAAGCTTGGAAAACCAACAAATCGTATTAGTAACGCCGGAGTTATGGGCCTCGATTTATTTCAAAGATGCTGTATTTTGCCTCGTGAATACGATTTGCCTCGTGAATACTATATGACCTTCATTTAGCCGGATTTCAGTGACACTTTGCAGTGATGATCAGTACCAAGCTTAGTTGTACATATCTACATTGTGTTCCGGCTGAATGATTTGGCAAAGTTATGGTCCTTTAAATGTTTAAATACACAAATATTGTCTGAACTAGTTCTCCTGAACCCGTGGCCGGATTTCAACGAAACTGTTCAGGGATGATTGGTACCAAGCCTAGTTGTGCATATCAAAACCGTGTTGCGGTTGAAATAGTGTTGGCGGAGTTATGACCCTTTAAATGTTTTAGTATACAAACTTTGTCCGGACTAGTTCTCCTGAACCCTGGCCGGATTTCAATGAAATCTGGCAAGGTAGATATGCCTAGTTGTGCATATTATTGCCATGTTCCGGACGAATATTTTTTGGCGGAGTTATAGCCCTTTAAATGATTAAATACACAACAATTGTCCAGACTAGTCTTTTCTAAAATCCTGGCCGGATTTCAAGAGTCTTGGCGGGGATGATGAGTACCAAGCCTAGGCGCGCACAGCATCACCGTGTTCCATTTGAATGAAAATTTGCACATTATGACCCTTTAAAAGGTTTTTAATACACTAACTTTGTACAGACTAGTTCTCCTGAAACCCTGGCCAGATTTTAGCGAACGTGGCAGGGATGATCAGTACAAAGGCTTGTTGCTCATGTCATCGCCATGTTCCGGTTGAATGATTTTTGACAGAGGTATGGCCCCTTATATATAAACTTTATCTTTAGCCAGTATAGCGTCCAATTATTATCTTATTATTAGTATTTTTGTTTTGTTTTGTTTTGTTTTAAACTAATATCGCCTTTATTGATGCTGCCTAGGTTGTTAAAGGCTACAGCCTTGGGGATAGTTCTTTATGTTCACTGTCACGTTTTATTAAAACGATAATACGTCTCAAGTCCTAATTCACCAGTTCAAAATCAAATTGGATGGCCAAAATTTAACAGTTTGTATTTTATTTTCCGCTCTGTAACTTATAGATTATCGTTATTAAGAATTTACAAACATGTTCATGACACAGAACACTGTGCCGCAAACAAACCTAACGCCTCTATCATTGTCAATGTCGCTGTGGAGGAGAGTGAGTATTCAGTAAATATAAATGATTTTACTGTGAGTATCTACGTAAAACTGTGACAGTGACATGTGTGTTAGATACAGCAATACAGATTTTACTTCAAATTAACGCTGGGTATGTCTTAGCCGCTTTGTAAATTTTGAACTAGTGAGAAGATTTTAATGAAAGACTACTGTACTTCAATAACTAACCGATATTGCATTCTTACACGTATTGGATGAATAAAGAGTAAGTGGAAATGTTTTATTTTATTCAGCTGATCCTTATATAGTTTCGGTGTTTGTCTATGGTTAAAAGACTGTGACTCATACAGTCGACGAAAAGCATGCAGTACAGCTTCAACTTATCGTGAACCGGTCTAAAAACTTGAATGGTAAAAACAGATATTTTGTAATGTTGAAAGGTTACCATTTCACTTGATGAAAGGACGCCTTCGTAAACCAGTCTACTGAAATGTAGCATGTAGTCAATATTCTTATATGTATATCAGCCACAAAACATCCACTCGCCTCTGTAGCGCAGTTGATTGCGGAGTCGTGCAAGTGCCGAGGAAGGGAGGGTTCAAGCTTGCTGATTTCCTTTTTTTTTATTTTTTTTTTAAACTTTCATTATTATGTTTTTCATTATTGCTAATGGTGAGTAGCAAGGGTTCCTTTACATTTTTCAATTTGATAGCGCAATCTTATAATTACACATGGTAAAGGTGAACAGTTTATATGTGTTAGGCCTAAATATTTTTTGTTTGCCCTTTGCCTACCCAGCAAAAAATCACTGGGTAACTAGGTAGGTAAATTATTTTATTTTATTTGATAAAACTATGTTTTCATTTGTTTTTCAAATGATATATTTTAACATGTATAATTATTCTACAATGTATGTTGTATGTTTGTAATTAATAATTAATTTGTGCTATTACAATTCATAACACTGTAAGGTTGACTGCTTTTACATGTACCAACTTTGTACACTTTTGTATTCAAATGCTTGTTGCAATCATGGAAGAAAATAAAATATAAAATAAATTATGTTTTTGAAAACGCAATAAAACATTTGGATCGGGGCTAACAATTTGGGTCGGTAGGTAAAGGGCAAACAAACACTATTTTAATTTAGGCCTTATAATGCACTCGCTATCGCACACGTATCCCTTACACTTGTATTTCTGTGCTGATGTGTTCTTCTAGCACGTCGTGTTTCAAGGGTGAATTGTAATCAGTATGTAAAGCATGTCAAGGTATTTGAACAGAAAGAAGCGAGATCACCCACATTGATTCAAAATGCTTGGTAGGAAGAACTGATGGTAAAAATCGGTAATAATGTAAGAGAAAACGGTCGTGGCGTGTTTATGTCTCCGTGACAACATTTAGTTTTTTTCAATAGTGTTTTAACACTCTTGACTTGATCTATTGTTATTTTAACTTTTTGTCTCTCGGCAGTTATTTTACGCTTGCGTAAAACCTTGCTTGTGTGTATTTATTTCCATTATACCTTTTACTTTCTGTTCAGGATCGACATAGAATACAAGGTGTATAAAAACCATACAGTGACAACACAAGCAGGTACTTAATCTCTTATTTTATAGTAAGGGTTTTCATATTATGGCATATTATTATAAATTATTTCCATTAACATGTACTTAGTGTTATCATATAGATGCGGCTTTGCCTCCAGCGGCCGTTTTTGCCACTGGCCGTTCCAAGGCGGTAGTGTCTGTCACAACTGAAAATATGCTTCAATGAAACATCTTTGTTTAAAAAGAGCATTAATACAGAATTTGGAAGATTTTCACTACTTTGATAATCCGTTTATTCTGTAATGAACGTACATTTGCTTGTTATTGTTAAATTTCAGCATTCGGTATCGGTCAACGTTAGCTAATTTGATCGCTCTTCTTTTGTCTCCGTCTTTAATTTTATTTATTAAATGACTTCTCCCCAACGATCGCTTGGCTAGGTTTAATCAATACATAGGTAACGTTTTGTGAGATGCTTAAGGCACGTGTCCATTCAGTAAATATAAACGAATTTAAAATGAATGTCTACGTAAAATGTAACAGTGATATATTCTTTTGATACAGGATGTGTTAGCTCTACCGTTTACAAACGTAAGCCAATTTACAGATACAACTTTTACGTCACATTAATTGTAATAAAAAATGTATGTGACTTCGTTGGTAAGAAATATATAAATATTAATTTACAACCAGGGATCTTAGAATGTGTCATCATAAATAGACGACGAAAACCGTTACACGGTTCATGTTATCAATGTATAGATATATGTACACTACAATTGTCTGAAATCAAATAAAACCTGGCAATACAAGCTTGTGCAAGAAGATGTTAAAACATAACAATTTGGTCTCTGGACCCTATGATGACATCAACAAACTAAATCCTGAGATGACGGTAACGTTTGTTGTTAGTCTCCAATCATGTCTTACCGTGCCATTAATGGTTTGTTCTCTGTTGCTCTGCCAAGTCAATGAGTACTTGCTTTGTGACTTTCTAGGCACCCCCCGCATATACATGACCATCATTTTGTTATACTTACATTGCCTAGTAATTCTGCCTATTGTTTGCTAGAGGATATAGCATGGCGGGGACGTCTTTATTTACATTGTTTTATTGGGATAACAGTAGGGTAAGAGTGAGGTTTGGTGCACCCTAGAAGTTAATTTAAACACACTTTGTTGCCACCGACCGTTCCAATGCGTAGCTATTGCCAACCCTCTTATGTTTCTGATATCATATAACTTGTCTTTTATTTAATTTCATTGCAATTGCCGTTTGTTTTTATGCGTGTTTTTTATTAACGGTAGTCCTTGAATGCTATATTTCCTGTTCGACTGTTATATAAACTTTCAAATTTTTAACAAATTTTTATGGCCGTATGTTATTGTTATGAAAGGTTGTGCTATTAACATGTCAAGAAATTAAGAAAGAGCTTAAATATTTAAGTTTTCTAAAACGAAATGTTACCCTCATTGATATTATTGAACTAGCGTATATTTTTTTGAGTCAAATTCAGCTCTACTTCCACGGCGTTCATTTCACAATTTACATCATCTGAAGAATGGAATCCAGAATATTTATGCTAAATATGAGCTAGTTCCTGCAGTATCCAACAGTATCCAACAGTATCATTATTGTTTGAATGACAATTGCACTATATAAATACGTTGAATGCAGAGCTAGCGAGCACTTCTGCTTATCTAACCACGCTATTGCTGGAGAAGGATATAGTTTTCTACCACGAGTCCTTATTAGAAACTTCGAAGGTTTTTGTAAATAACAAGGAGAATAAGCTTCTTACTATGTACTGGATTTGAAAACTTCACAAACATCCACAAAAAGCATGTTCCACTACTTATGTATCAAAACTGTTCTGTCTTTCCGCGGTTAAAGAACATAAAACATATTGCGAAAAGGTTTTGGCAAATTCAATCTGTTTTGTTCGATCGAAAGCTCCGGAAAGGTCCTTGATAATTTACGGAGTAAGTATATCTATACCTCTAAGCAATTTTCCGCACTATACACCACTCTAGCACAAACACACCAAAGATAAATTGATTCAGCTTATACAGAAGACATTTGATAGAGAAGGGACTATTTGTACTGCTTGTAATAATATCAGGGCTTTCTTTACTAACGCCCTTAATGATAATTATATTATGTGGACTTGCGCTGAGGTTTGTAGAGCGTTATCTTATCTTTTAGATAACATCTTTATTAGATCGCAAAATCGTTTACCGCCAGGTTGTAAGTATTTCTATGGGTACTAACTGTGCGCCACTTGTCGCAAATTTGTTTGCATTAGTGACCGCATGAGCAAAGAACGGATTATCAATATTTAGATACCGAGATGTATTATTAAATCAATAACGTCTCCCTGGCTAGCAGGTGACAAACATGAAAGTCTCATATCAGTGTATTTATACAGCAGAGCTCACGTTAAATAAAGCCTACAGTTCGGATATCAGAGCATCATTCCTCTATTATCTATCGATTTCAAAAAATTACATGTATAATAAAATATATAATAATAGAGATTAATTTAATAAATACTGAAAAGTGGATCGTTTGGAAGAGACAAACACAAACACGACAGAGAAGTAGTAGACCCGGTTTTATGAGTCTGTTCATGACTAGCAATATCATTTGCAACACCTCTCACGCCCACTCTTACCGGTTTATGCGGCATTCTACCGGTTTAGGCGGCATTCTACCGGTTTAGGCGGTATTCTACTTTAAAGGCACAAAGATGTTGACATCTTCAGGTTTTCTGGTCGTACACTAATTTTTTATTCTTTGGCTGGAACTGCTGTGGTTGTTCGGTGCAGTTCTGGGTGCGTCCTATGGTGTTTCAGTTTTTTTTTGGTTTGTTGTAACAACATGTCCGTTTGTCGTTTGCTGGTTTCTCTGGATGGGACTTTGTTGTCGATAGTTTGCTTTTGGTAGAATGTGCGTTTGCTTCCACTGTCTTGTCGGTTAGGGCGCTGGGAACGGGATATTATTGCAATGCCCGTGCCACAACTCATCCCTGTATTTAAACATTACATGTAAAGTACTACCTTTTATAGCTTCTTGAACGTATTTATTGTAGATTTCCTACAGCTACATGTTTCGCCTAACTGTGAAAATAGTAGTCCTAAAGCGAGCTCATGTGCCGATCTAAGAATGTCGAATACACAGTTACGCGAATGATTTTAATAATATCATCAGCTTACCTTTGTTGATATAATCCGTAGTATACTCTAGGTAGTCCAATGATTTAATCCACCATTGTGTATTTATTGTAATATCACTGTTTTAAAATGCTAATTCGTGACCGCGCAAATCTATAAGGTGTGCGCCATGACTGTTGTCACGTGACATGACGTCACACGTATAAATAGCTTGCGACGTATAAATAGCTTGACGCAGACGAAGTCTCACATTCTGACCTCACAGTTGGTTAGATCGATCAGGCTTTTACCAATTTAGGTGAAACACCCGAAATGTATAGTTATCAGGTAAATCCCAATGTATAAACATTTGATTTACCAGATCTGACAATAGACCAGAATAACTTAGAAATTAGTCCTTTTAAATTACATTGCCAATCTAGGTTACCCGATCTGGACTTACCGGATTTTAAGTTTAACCCGATCTGGTCAAATTACCCGATTGGGTCTGTTTTTAATAACATTACAAATAGATAATTTTCCGGATTGGCATTTTAGATTGGTGACACTTCACTAGATCTAAATACAGTTAATCACCTAGATATATATATTTCTTTATCATATCAATTAAACAACAGCTGTCTGTTTTTATATATATATATTTAATTACACATGAAGTATCCATTTGGCATTTCACAGTGATAAAAGAGTAATTGATTATTATGTGACCATTTCCTGACAAATCCAATTAAACTTTATCGGCCTGACAAATGAACCCAGAAAACAGATACATGTAATTGCTCCCTGATAGGACACAGGGCCGCCGTTACACTTGGTGTCAGAAGTGGGATAAAATATAAATATTTTATTGTCCTTTTAATTTTTTCCAGAATAGTGAAAACCAGTGTTTAGCACTGCATAGTTTTTTTAAACGGTTCATCAGAATAATTTTTTTCCCCGATTTCTTCTGGTCTTGTTGGATCCGGTTTCCCTCTGAAAACAGAAAATAAAAGTGTCTGAGTATAAACGAAAAAGAAAAAAACATGTATTTTAACTAACTGATAGCAGAAGATTAATAATAATTGTATTATTTTTTTTTAATAATTTCAACCACTGACAAAAAAACTCAATATGGATGAATACAGTCATGTTTATACTGACCTGGGTAATTCACACTCCCCACGTAGATATAAATGAAAATGGTGCTGAGGATTATATGAGAAACCATGAGAATACACGTGAAAATGACACAAACACTGATACCGCCAAATTTCTTCAAACATATGGTATAACCATAGAAATCAGTGACATAAGCAAGTCAATCGAAAGTTTTGAATTCACAACTACAAAGAAAACTAGATAGCATGCAGACGGAATTACACACTGTAAAATCCCGATTGTCTGAGTTAGAGAACCCTGACCTTGAGGTGAAGTTTAACCTTGAGAGATCAGATACTACTTCACACACAGGTAGGGTTGGTAGAAATGTAGTTGTAGAAAATAGTTCCTCTCAGAACAGGAATATGAACCAATATTTGCCACGAGAGTACGGTAATAACCAAGTTCATCAACTTTACCAAGAAATAACCCAAATTTGAAAATGAGACCACAAATATATAGTGGTGACGAAGACTTGCAAGACTTTCTAACACAGTTCGAAATAACTACTGAGATAAATGTTTGGAGTTATGGAGATAAATCTCTGTATCTGGCCAGCGATTTTGACAGCTTAGTAGAGAAGCTAAAAGCTAGGTTTGGCTCAGAAAATAAGGCTGAAGTATTCAATACTCAGCTCAAAACTCGAGTTAGAATTCCTTTAGCTAAAAGGCAGGCTGATGAGGAAGAGATAAAGACAATGCCAGCATATGGTATTATTGAACCTGCTTGTTCACCTTGGTTGTTTCCTTTACAAATGGTCACACAATCAGATGGTTCTATTCTGTTCTGTTGTGATTTTGGAAAGGCAACTGATGTCACTGTAAAGGAGTATCAGCCTTTATCCCGAATTGATGATATAGTGGTTCAAAATGATTCTCTTGTATGGATTTAAAATCTGGGTTCTGGCAGGTTAAAATTGAGGAATCTATTCGTCCGATAACTGCCTTTAGGATAAAAAGTTGGTCAACAATGGTAGTTTTGTAAACTTCCTATGATGACGCCTACCTCAGGCCCAATGGGACGGTGGCGTTTGATGTTTGTCTATGATCTTTCTTGTCGTGCCCTTAATGATGTATTCTCTTGTTGCTCTGGCTTCTGCCAAGTCACTGAGTTCCTTCATTGTGGCTTTCTAGGCTATTGCTTTTTTTTTGTATTATATTTACACCAGCATATTTGTGTTTTACTTATATTGCCTATTGATGCTGCCTTGTTGGTTAGAGATTAGATCATGGGGGGAATTTCTTTATTTACACTGTTCTGTTTTAATGGCATGACAGTAGGGTAAGTGTGAGGTCGGTGCACCCTAGAACCGGTTTAAACCCCCAGTGGGCTTTGTTGCCACTGACCGTTCCAGGCTGTAGCCCTATTGTCAACTCTTTTGTGTTTGTGATGTCGTTTGCATTTATGTTTTATTACTGTTGCCTTCTCGTTTGTCTGTTTGCGTGTTTGTTTTTGTGTTTTGTGGTTGACTGTCGTCCTTGAATGCTGCTTTCTAAAGCTCCTATGAAATAATTTAAAACAGGTGATAGGTGAGAACGTATTGCAATCGACTTTATGGGACCCTCGTAAAATAGAAAATGAAAATAATTATTTAATGGTCGTTGGAAACTATTTTACCAAATGGACTGAGCCAATTCTTCTTCCAACTATCGAAACAAAGACAGTGGCCCAAGCCCTTATTAGCAATGTATTATAGACATTTGGCCTACCAATTTCTATACATACTGACCAAGGAGTTCAATTTGAATCCAATTTATTCCAAGAACTTTGTAAACTTTTTGGAATTCAAAAAAACAGAACCACTGCATAAAGACCCCAATCAGACGGCATGATTGAACGGGCTAACCGAACAATTCTTAACATGTTAAGCGCCTTTGTTGCTGAAATTTTCCGGGATTGGGACAAATATATACCATATATGTCATACATGACATCCTATGGATCATCTATGCATCAATATACACTATGATGTTGAAAACAAACGAAAGAACAGACAAGAGAAAAAAAGGACATACAAAAGGAGAGTGAACAAATGAAAAAACTGTGGTTCTAGATGAAAGAAAGTTTGTAAATATAGAAGGAGTTCCGAGATAGACAGGAGTGTACATTTAGAATGACTCTAGCCATGGAGGGGAAGTCTAAAGAAAGATTCGAGAAGGATGGATTCTTATTTGAGAAGATCACTATTTTTAAAAAAATTCAAAATTCAAAGAGAAAAAAAGTGAAAAAGAGAAAAGTGTGATTAGAGAACAGAGATAATAGAGAATAGAACATACACGTGAACTAGAAAATGAAATATTGACAAGATAGCTGGAAATATAAAATGACCTATATAGATACGCCTGGGTTGTGTTTGTGATGTCGTTTGCATTTATTATTGCTTTTGCCTTCTTGTTTGTCTGTTTGCGTGTTTGTTTCTGTGTTTGTTTCTGTGTTTTGTGGTTGACTGTCTTCCTTGAATGCTACTTTCCCTGTCCGATTTTTTTATATTTCTTTTTACCCCCAATTTATTATTGCTTTTGCCTTCTTGTTTGTCTGTTTGCGTGTTTGTTTCTGTGTTTTGTGGTTGACTGTCCTCCTTGAATGCTACTTTCCCTGTCAGATCTTTTTATATTTCTTTTTACCCCCTACCTGCTGTACTGAAGCAAAAAAAATGTGTCAGAAGTCCACAAGACAAATGAAGATTAGTTTAAGTGTATTATTTATAATAATAAACTAAAATAACAAAATAAATCAAATTTAAAATTAATAATGGTTTGGAAAAAAAATATTCCTTTAAAACATAGTTGTTGTTTACCATAATGTGATCGCGACTAATAGCCGAATATATGCATAAAGTTCAACTTTTGCTATGCTCCAGCAGGTCATCACTGGTAATTTTGATATTTTATATCTGTTTTCGAAAGGTCCTAAGTATATATTACCTTCAACTATCGATTTCAATGCCTGTTGTGCTCGGATCGCCCAATCCATTGAGGATTTTAATATACAATGGTGTCGTAGAGATAATACGGACCCAAATACTTTCTACATGGAAAAAGTCAATTTTTGAAATTATAGATACACGTTTTAAGTTTTATATTGCTAAATCCTCTTTACTTCCTCTGAGACATAGGTTTTGCTCTCGTAATTTAAAATCGCGAATTCAAGAATTTCATAATAAATTTGTTCTAGTTCCTGCTGATAAAGAACTAATAATTGGTTGGGTTTACTGTGTTCTGTGAAAGCTGCATTTCCTGTTTGACCTTTATAATTATTTTAAATATAGATATAATAATCGAACAGGAAAAGCAGCATTCAAGGACGACAGTCAACCACAAACACACACAGAAACAAAGAACAAATTTTAAGATGAATAAAAGGCCAAATAAGACATCACAAACACAAAAGGGTTGACAATACGGCTATTGCCTTGGAACGGTCTGTGGCAAAAAGGCCACTGGGGGTGTAAACCAGGTTCTAGGGTGCTCAAAACCTCAAACTTACCCTACTGTCAACCCAATAAAGAGGGACAGTGTAAATAAAGAAATCCCCGCCATGAAATATTCTCTCACCAAACTGGCAGCATTAATAGGCAATATAAGTAAAACACGAAGTTGCTCGTGTATATATAAATACAAAAACACAATAGCCGCAAAAGCCAGAGTAACAAGAAAATAAACCATTGAGGGCACGACAAGACAAGACTGCAGACAAACATCAAACGTCACCGTCCTTTTGGGCTTTAGATATACGTCATATAGGGTCCACAGCCTATCCGGTCATCGCACAATTAAAAAGGAAAGCATAGTGGCGAAATGTAAATGGGTCCACCACCAAGCATGCAGTGCGCTAAGTCTTATTTAAATGTAATTTCAAAAGCTCATTTGAACGGATATTTAATCTGAGTTCACTACCGATTAATTAACTTCACCCCAGTCGTCACTAAACTGACCGAGAATACGTATATTGCATTAAATGCCTGTTTTCTAGCAATTAGTTCACGTCCAATCGATTTGTATTAAATAGTTTAAATTAATTAAGCTAGCAGAGCAATATTATGAGGACACGAAAACGTCATGTCGTATCGCAGTATGCCTTGTGGACAAATTCTCCAGAAAAAAGCCACATGGCATAGTACGTGTCTTAATAAACAAACAACATTTACGAACAAACAAATCTGGATAAAAAAACACATTACCAAGAAAATACATTTTTGTTCATTCTACTTTTGCAAGTTCTGCAATTTAACATAGTTTTGAAAAAGTTTTCAGATTTTCACCTAGGAAAGAAATGTCACAGATTTTGACTGTTTTATGTTTTATTACACGAAATAATGAACAATGTATATATATATACGGTAAAGAATAGTTTACATCTTACAATACCCTTTCTGGAGCACTGGATCACGAAGGATTCCGGGAAGATATGTCTTTAAAAAGAGAAATGTGAGACAAATTATCAACCAAACAGTGCTTGAACCAACACAATTACATCGAGCGCTTTCGGCTTTTATCGCCTTCTTCAGTTACATAAAGTAATACATAAAGTTACAAGCAAAAGGTTTAAAAGCAAAAGCATAAACTTTTTAATACTATAAGCTTGCGGTTTATGCGCCCATGTCATTATTGGTATCACACAATTGTAAGGTGGTTAATTTTGCATTTCACACTTAAGCATGTTTATGTTTGATTAAATTGGTATTTCTACACATATGTGGATAAATGATAATGTTACTTAAAGGAACTTAAGATATTGCCCAAAGGCATATAGCTGCTTAAGATACATCATACTAAAAAGTAGATATAAAATTCGAACAGGAAAAGTAGCATTCAAGGACGACAGTCAACCACAACACATCAAGAAACAAAGAACGAATATATATAAATATGAATAAAAGGAAGGATAATACATCACAAACACACAACGGTTGACAATAGGGCTACCGCCTTGGAACGGTCAGAGGCAAAAAAGGCCGCTGGGGTTTAAACCAGGTTCTAGGGTGCACCAAACCTCACTCTTACCCTATTATCATCCCAATAAACGGGACAGTGTGAATAAAGATATCCCCGCCAGGTTATAATCTCTAACAAACAAGGCAGCGTTAATAGGCAATAAGTAAAACACATAAATGTATATAATAATATAAAAAACAAAGGCCTAGAAAGCCACCGAGTAAGTACTCAATTACTTGGCAGAAGCCAGAGCAACATGAGCCGTTAAAGGTACGACAAGACAAGATTAAGACAAGCACCAAACGCTACCGTCTTATAAGGATTTAGGTAGACGTCATCATAGAGTCCACAATCTGTTCGGTCATTGCACAATCAAAGAAGATAGCATAATGGCAAACTGTAAATGGGTTAATCACTAAACATGCAGTTCGTTGCAAAATGATAGGGTCATAACCTCTTTTGATAAACTTTTTAACAAGCTTAATAAAGCTTGTATGGAAGTTATTATGACCAAGGATTTTAAGAAGTTGTAAATCACCTAAATCACTAAGTCAGGTTGTGATAGTCCTTGTCGCACAATAGTTCTTAAATTACTTTTTTCTAAGTTTATGGTAACGGTAGCCCTGCTGGAGTAGCTTTTTAGTTATACAAATATTACGAATATTAAAGTCCTCAACACGACTACAAGCTCTAGAGAAACGAATAAGTTGAAAAACATAGACCCCATAAGAAGTAGCTCGGGGAAGTCATACCATCTGTTTCCCTTTTTCTTTTTTATAAATTTCATATGTTTGAAGGCATTTGTATATAATTATATCTCAGTTTGTTATTTTTCAGATATGTGTCACAATTATGACTGCAATAATGGTTCATGTACCATTGTCAAAAATAGTCCTAGTTGCAACTGTTTAAAAGGCTTCCATGGTAGCACATGTGATAGTGACATTAATGAATGTAACCAACCAAACGTGTGTAATGGAGCCGGGGCCAGATCATGTGTGAATTCACATGGATCGTACAAATGCTCTTGTTATAACGGTTACATTCCTCCAGACTGTCATGATAGAGACGAGTGCTCAATAGTTCATACTTTATGTCATAATAATGGAACATGCGTCAATATGCCCGGTTCATACCACTGCCAATGCGCTGCCGGGTATCAACATAGACACTGTACGGATGACATTGACGAATGCACCGTATCACAACCTTGTACACACGGGACCTGTCATAACTCAATAGGATCTTATAAGTGTGAGTGTAGTAATTCAGGATATAATGGAACAAATTGCGATGTTGATATCGATGAGTGTTTGTCTAACCCATGTCAAATGAATGAACAATGTTTAAATAACAACGGCTCTTATTATTGTCTCTGTCCCTTAGGTTTTACCGGATCTCACTGTGAAAATAATGTAAATGAATGCCTTTCGAATCCCTGTCAGAACAATGGTACTTGTGCCGATCAAATAAATGGTTATATATGCCACTGTATAGACGGAATTAACGGCACGAACTGCGAAACAGACATAGACGATTGTGCTGCGAGTCCATGTCGCTATCACGGAACATGCATCGATGGAACAGCATCATTCAAATGTTATTGTTTAGATGGATTTACCGACGAAACCTGCGAAACAGACATAGACGAGTGTGCTGCGAGTCCGTGTCGCAATCACGGAACTTGTATCGACGGAATTGCATCGTTTAAATGTTTGTGCTTAGATGGATTAACCGGGGAAACCTGCGAAACAAATATCGATGAATGTTCGTCAAGTCCTTGTCAGCATAACGGAACATGTCACGACGAATATGCATCGTATAGGTGTTCCTGTTCATACATGTATACTGGCATACTCTGTGAGAATGATAGAGATGAATGTCTGAACAGTCCGTGTCACCACGATGCCACGTGTGTCAATACATTTGGGTCCTTTAACTGTGTTTGTGATACTGGTTTTAGTGGAAACTACTGTGAAAACGATATAGACGAATGTGCATATAACCGGTGTGGCAACAATGGTGTATGTATGAACGTTCCAGGGTCATTTGTATGTGTGTGCGGCAGTGGATTTTATGGTAAAACCTGTGCCAACGATGTAAACGAATGCTCTCAAAATCTGTGTCAGAATAATGGATTATGTGTTAATACTGACGGGTCATTTGTTTGCAAATGCCTTGCTGGTTATCTCGGAAATATTTGTGAAATTGATCTCCGCCAATATGTAGATAACTGTTATTGCACTGCCGGATACATGGGCCAGTATTGCACCGTAGATTATGATGAATGCGCCGACAACCCGTGTGTCAATGGAGGCACGTGTCTGAATGCACACGGTAGTTATTCATGCTCGTGTTCAGATGGATTTAGTGGAAAGAACTGCGCCAGTACAACAAGTAAGTATTTAATATGATACACGGAGCTCTGAATTCACCTTAAAGGGACACACGGTAATCTTGATTGTTTAAAACTAACGGCGTCCCTTTAGTTTTCTACATGAATTGCATTTGTCCAATCGTTAATATTAATTATAATAATAGTATAAAGCAAATTGCTTGTGTATATTATTAACTGATGATATTGCATCAATAATATATTGAAAGCTATGGTAGAATAAGACGAAAAAAAGAAAACTCGAAATTTATTTAAATAAATGTTTATATGTTTAGGGTCAAAATGATACTGGTTAATTAAACAGAATACGACAATTTTAGTGATTGATAAACACTTTAAGATTACCGTATGTCCCTTAACATATCAACATTCAAAATAAAAAATAGGTTTTTTTATGTTCTATTATTATAATTTCTGAGATAAATACATATTAATGTCAGTTACAAGTAATGACATATTGAAATTAAGGTATCGTGGTAATCTGTGTTAACATCTTACAAAGAAGCGAGCAGCGAGAAAATGTGTCTAGAGAAATAAAGAGAAATAATTATAAAGGGAGACTTCAATAACCTGTATATTACCTCCTTTCTAGCCTTATTATTACCTGGTATTTCATCACGTTGCGTTTATCATTGTATTATATTTAGACGATTCATTTTTTTCAATTATTTCTTTTAAAATATGATAATTTTAAACACAAAAGACTTGAAAGGGTATTTCCTCATTATTAGTCACACATGTTAAACACATTTTTATTAAAAACGAGTTTTAAAGGGATACTATTTCGGTATTGACATGCAGCTTCATACAGAGAAACATCAATACGAACTGAGGTGAATCGAATGGTTACACAAGTTGTTTGGAGGGAGTCATCTGGTGAGACAATAAATACTAAAATGGGGATACCTTGGAAGCAACAAACACAAACAAGAGATAAAAGCAGCAGACTCGGTTTTATTAAATCTGTTCATGAAAGGTTATGTAAAGTGCAACATTTCTCACGTCTTTTAGCACCGGCTTAAAGCTACAGAGTCTCTATATCAATAGATTTCTTCTTTGTGGGCATGTCTTTATTTGTAACTTCATGTTCACCAGCTCATGTCGAAATCGGGTATTTAAGCGAGCAAATATAAGACAGTACATCATTTATTGTATAGACAGCGACCAGTGCACATCGTACCTGTACACATATAACATTATGATTTACGGAAGATAAAAATTGCCTTTTTCGGGACTCGAACACACGACCTTCTGATTTCAAGTCAGGTGCTCTATCCACTGATCTGTAACTCTTCTTGAATTGAATTGAATTGGGTTTTAAGGCGCACAAACACATGAAAGGTTATATGGCGCCTAACAGGCATGAACATGCCAGGCTCATCCTCCATGTACATTGAGATAAAATATGGAAAATGGGCCTAGAACCTTCTCACCCTGAACTGCAGAGTTGCTGCAAATTCTATCGTAGAAACTCCATTTACGCTGGAGCCACGTTTATTGTTTTTCTGCCACTGCTCTTTTGATGCTAGCGAGATGGCACCTGAAACAATCTAGGGATCATGATGAAGACCTTAAATGAACATGAACACAAAATGATAAAATGAACATGAATTTGGGGGGATTCTGCCCCTCTGACTACCCCTTCAAAGGGATCTGCAGTGGATAACGCTTCTTGAGAAAATGGTATACAAACTACCATTTATTATGAGGCAAAATAACTTAACATATCTGAACGCAACTCAAGATGAATCTATAAATGTATAGTCCATCTTGTTGGATGTGTAAATTAACATTGCCTGGTATAATACTATATTTTATCAATATGAAACTAATATTCCGCCTAAAAACAACCATATCTAGACTTGTTATTTAGCGCTTGATGAGTTTGCGTGCGCGCTATTATTACGTAATGCATATTTAGTGTTAATAATGCTAGAACATACCAATAAGTAGCCGTGGTCTAGTGGATAAACGTACGGCCATCACAACTTAGAAGCGCAACGGCTGTGGTTCAAATCCCGTTCCGGGCAAGTGCTATTTTTATCACATATATTCTGAAGCCATTTATTTATCGATGTTACATGTACGAAGGCTAAATAAAAATGTGATATTTTACGCATAGATTTCTGCCTTATATACCGACTATTGGGGTGTTCGTCGATTTGAAACTACTTCACTCGTGACTCATTCATAATCATGAGTTCTTGCCAGTTAAAATAGAGACTCTGTAGCTTTAAGCGAAATTCTACCTTTAAAGCCAATAAGATTGGACTTGAAAATCTCAAACGACCAGTAAGTAATCATTCCCGTGGTATACGTTTTGACATTATTTTTCTTTTTTAAAAGTAGATATAAAACTCTAACAGAAAATATAGTATTCAGGGACCATAGGCAACCACAAATACGCATCAAAACAAACATTAGTTACAAAGATAAATACGAAGCAAGTTACTTAACAAACATAAATGGGTTGCCAATAGGAACACCGCCTTGTACGGTCTGTCGCAAAAAAATGCCGCTATTTTTTTAAACCAGATTCTAGGGTGCCTGAAACCTCATTCTTAACACGTTGTTATCTCAATAAAAACGTCACAGTGTAAATAAAGAAATCCCCGTCATGCTATATTTCACAAGCCAGGCAGCATTAGTAAATAATATAAGTATAACACAAAGATGATCATGTATATAACTATATATAAATATATAAAAACAAAAGCCTATAAATCAGCATAGCAAGTACTTAGTGACTTGTCAGAAGACAGAGCAACAAGGGAAAAACACAGGCGATTAGGATCACGACAATACAAGATTGGAGACAAACATCAACGTTACCATCAACTCAGGATTTAGGTAGACGTCATTGAAAGGTCAACAATATGTACGGTCATCGCACAATCAAAAGTGAAAGCTTAGTGGTGAACTGTAAATGGATCAACCACTAAACATGCAGTGTGTTGTAAAATGATAGGGTCATAACCTCTTTTGATAAACTTAACTAAACTAACCTTTGGGATTTTCAAGCTCATCCTTTGTGGCTTTTAAGAAGAATAACGCTTAAGCCAGAGCTAGAGGGCGTGAGAGGTGTTACACCTGATATTACCTCTCTTGAACAGACACAATACAACCGAGTCTGCTACTTTCCCCCCTTTTTTATGTTTGTTGCTTTCCCTTTTACACTTTTACTATCTATTAAACCAATGTTAAACAAATGCATAACAATAGTTCGATTTGAAAGTTCATGTGGGTCTTAATACTTCATGGTGCAACGTAGACGACTGCATGCATGCGATTGTTGTTTTAGCCGAGGCAACTAGAGGCAAGCATACAATTTTGTTACAAATACGTGCTTTGTGTTTGTTATTATTGTAGTCGATGTACAATGTCAACTTAAAGGGAATATAGCGACACAGTCAAACACGCTTTATTATTGAGAGTTCTGAAAAACCTCGCAAAGGGTGTAAGTATTATCAAAATCGGATGATAAACGAAGAAGACATGATCGTTTGAAGGTTCTGTTGAAGCGGATATGGAAGCCGCCATTTTAGAGCGATGACATCACAGTTCTAAATGACCATATATGGAATATTGATAAATATGAAAATTAACTCATTTATAAGGGAACAAATTAAAGTAACTGTATTAACATATTAAGAATATATGTATAAATAATGGCAATAACGCTTAGGAGTTTGCATTCATTTGCAGTGATTTGCTTTGCTTTAAATGATTCAATATATGGCCATATGGAACTATGACGTCATAATTTTCAAAATGGCGCCTTCCATGACCATTTTAGAACAACCTTCAAATGGTCATATCTTTCTTGTTTATCTTTCCATTTTGATAATTATTTCGCCTTTTTGCAAGTTTTTTAGAACTCTCACTAAAAGAGCTTGTTTGGCTGTGTCGCTACATTCCCTTTAAGAGTGAATGTGACCGAAATAACATTAAAATACACTTTTTAATTTCAGGCGATATTTTTACGATGCTTACGAAGACAACACCGTCACCAACTGTATCTCGTGAATCAACACCGTCGCCAACTGCATCTCGTGAATCAACACCTTCACCAACTGTATCACGTGAATCAATACCGTCACCAACTGTATCACATGAATCAACACCGTCACCAACTGTATCACGTGGATCAACGACGGCTCGGGATTGCAAAGATAACCTTTTTTTCCCTTGTACAACCGTTTTCGGTTTTCAAATGTGTACTGATGAATACATTGCAAACACTTATTGTCGTAAGACTTGTGGCAAGTGTAACATAGAACTTGATGCAGCTGCGATTATAGGCTAATGTTTCTTAATGTGATGTCAATATGTCACAGCTGCGATTATAGGCTGATGTTGCTTAATGTGATGTCAATATGTCACAACTACGATTATAGGCTGATGTTGCTTAATGTGATGTCAATATGTCAAACAACTTACCATTGTTTATTTCAAATTGTTGCTTCCACAGTTTAATAACATAATGTTATTGTAGTGTGTCATATTTATACTCTGCCTTTAACTAGCCCCTAATATATACTTTCCATATCTTAAAATCTTCATTATTTTAGATATTTAAAATAAGCTAAACAGAAGAAAATGTTAAATGTTCATATATTGCCTAAAATATAGATATACCAGTCGAACATGTAAGTTGTGGAATATTCAGTTCAAACTAACAATTTGAAACAAGTTTTTAAATATTTTTCTGTGACTGACATAACATTAATTAGAAACAAACGTGTTAAAAAATATTCACAAAAACTGGTTTAGTGCTGTATGGTGTCCTTACGCTTTCTTAATGACTTTAACCTCATTAATAAGCATCTTATCATAGATTAGGTGAAAAACAAAGCTTCCATGCACAAACAGTTGGTAGTGGGGTGAGGTGATGATGGGGAATTTGGGTGGGGGTGGTGGAATTGTTAGGGTGTCGGATATGTCTGGCATTTTCTTTACTTTTCTCCAGCTTTTATTGAAACTAACATTCTGAAGTAATTCGGTAAAGATCATAAAATTATGAAAAATGAAATCGCTAGAATTTTTTAGCAAAGCAAAGTTTTTTTAAAATTTTTTCGAGTGACATAACTGCTGTTTCTAGTCCAACATGGCTAGTGTTTTTAATCTGTCCACACTTTCTTATATGACCGAGGTTATTTAATGAAAAAAGTATTTCGAAATACAAGCGGGGTGTGGAGGGAGTGAGGAAGGGTTGGAGCATGATGTGCCACGGCTCGTGAGCCACGTATGTCGGTTTTCAAACTTATCCGACCTGTTATTGATATTTACATTTGATAATGTATGGTAAAAGTTTGATAAAGATCGGATGAAAATTAAATTCAGCATTTTAAAATAATTCCAAGAAACAACTTTGTGAAGGCCGACGGGGCTATTTTTGATTTTGTTCACGCTTCCTTCTATGACCAGTATATACTTACGGTGCGGTTGGGGGCATCCTAGGGTGATAGGGTTGGGTTTGAGGGAGATCTATGGCTGTTTTACAAACTTGTCGAGCTCGTATTAATATTAGCATTCTTAACAAGTTCGGATGAAAATATCGAAGCAAAACTTATCATTTTTAATTCAATCAAGGGGCACAACTCTAATCACATCTGGCTACTTATTGAAGTTATATGTCTTCGATATAAACACGTACACCCAATTTGGAAAAGATCTGAGAAAACATAAATTATCCAGAGATTTATAATAATAAATCAAAGGCCATAACTCTGGTGCTACTAAACCGATTAAGCTGGCTTTCGAAGTTTTACAAGGTTTTATTGATAACAACAATCTGGCCGAGTTTGGTAAAGAACAATGGAAAAAAAACACTACATTTTATGACTCGCCATTAAAAATGCTGTATTGTTGGTAAGGATACCGGCATTTACTAGTAGTGTAATTATAAATGTCCATCTCGTGTGTACTTCCATATAAAGTTTTCGCCCCAATTACACGTTTGCGTATTTAGCAGAACCTCTTTGTCTAAGCACTCCTCTTGATTGCATAGATCTAATATTAGATTTACAGGTCACAGGGTTCTAAGTCTCTATCATTTTGCAACGTACTGCATGCTTGGTGGTGGACCCTGTTACAGTTCGCCACTATGCTGTCCTCTTTAATTGTACGATGACCAGACAGGCTGTGGACCCATTGGGACGGTGGCGTTTGATGTTTGTCTATGATCTTGCTGCACCCTAGAACCGGTTTAAACCCCCAGTGGCCTTTGTTGCCACTGACCGTTCCAAGGCGGTATCCCTATTGTCAACCCTTTTGTGTTTGTGATGTCGTTTGCATTTTTTATTACTTTTGCCTTCTCGTTTGTCTGTTTGCGTGTTTGTTTTTGTGTTTTATGGTTGACGTTCGTCCTTGAATGCTGCTTTCCCTCTCCGATATTTTTACCTTTCTTAATGTAACTATACAATGAAAAATGGTTTCCGCTTAATAACTGGTGAATTTAGCTGACATGTATATAGCGTGTAACAAAGGTTGCGAGTGCTTGTTAGAGAAAGTCACCGTTAAAATAAATAGAAAAATGGTTTCCGCTCAGTAATTTAAAGTTGTGTTCGACGTATTCAGAATATACGCCTTTTGAAACAAAAAAGACAAGATATATGATATCATAAACATAAAATGGTTGACAATAGGGTACCTCATTGGAGCGATCAGTGGCAAGAAAAGTGATGCTGTGATTTTAAACCAGGTTCTAGGGTGTATCAAGCCTCACTATTATCATATTGTCATCCCATTTAAACGATACGGTGTAAATAAAGAAATCCCAGCCATATTACATCCTCTAACAAACTGGGCAGTATTAACAGGCAATAAAACACAGATGATAATGTATATAGAGAATATTATGTCAGTGCCTTTTACTATCAAGCTTAGAAAACGAAGAATGATGAGTCGCCGAGCCATTCTTTGTTTTCGTGCCGAGCCTAATAGCGAGTGCACGCGAGCTCCTATGGTATCATGCAGGCGAAAAGTAAAAATACCAATCCATCCCTTTGAAAAGTCTTGGGTCATTTACGGTAGTTTATGGGACACTACAACCGTAAAGTAGCATATTTAAACTTGCTATGCTAGAATTGTATGAATATGAACCTTTAATGATGAATTGTTTGCATATTATTAATGTTACATACTGTAAAATATTTGATATAATAAAATTTCATTATAAAAAAAAGTGTTGAACACATATTGGGTGTAATCTAAAAATGAAATTAAACCATACCAATTCAAAAAAAAAAAAAAAAAAAAAAAAAAAAAAAAAAAAAAAAAGTAGCATATTATGTCAAGAAATTAACAAGATAGGCAGCCGTAAAAATCATTAAAAATGATGGTTTCCAAGCAGAATGAGGTGATAAAAATATTAAAAACCTTTCTCGAACCCATCCAAAAATGACATTTTTACCTATGTCGCCTAAACGCAGCCCAAAGTGTTAACTTGTACATTGTCCATTCGCCAAAATTCGTCAACACAATTCACAATTTAATAAAAGTAGATTTTGTGTCTCAGAAATTTCTTGCTAACCGATTATAATAAACAAATGATTTTATAACTACTGTTTAAAAACATCTTTTATTTATTTATCATTATCGCCATCCCGTTTTTCCGTAAAACCGTAAATGCAATCGGAACTCTTCGTGGATTTACGTATTCGGATCCAAACTCCCCGCAGTGGTTACTTCCCCTTCTGTTACAGTAATCACTGCCACTACACACATTTATAGCTGAAATCTAGCTAAGTTTAATTGTTTGGTTAAATATTTTTCAGGCTACTAAGTTACAGTACTTGTAAACAAACAGACATGTATACATTCCGTTGAGAACATGACGGAAGCTGTGCGTACATTTAATAAAGAGATTACACCCAAGCCAAAACCAGGTTGAATGTTGTCAACATCTTCTCGAAGGTGATGATCGATGTTATTGTCAATTGCCTGTTGGTTACGGCAAGAGTTTGCTGTATCAAGCATTACCTAGTGTATCGCCATTTTTTGTAATCACATGACCTCAGCTATCGTCACGTGATTTGTGTGGTGGCAGGGATTAGTGGCTACCCTGCGCGGAGGTTGATTCGGATCGTCCACTATTGATAGCCATTGACGGAAGTCGACGAGGTTATCCCGTTTTCATCGTGCCAAACCGGAACAACCTGGAAATTTCCGGAAATGTTACGAAAATTATAATGAAATGACAAGACGTCATTGACTTACGTCATCTATGGTCTGTTAGTAAACAATTAGTGAGCAAAGTTAATTACAGATCCATCTTTCTTTTTTTCTTCTAATACTATTGTACACATACTTATTATCACAATTTCGTTTCTGTGGATGAGTTTACCTGCAGGCTTTTTGTTGTGATAAACACAGAAGTTCTGCGAGGTTTTTAACGTGAATAGGGTGTGTCTCTCCCTGCATGGGGGATCAACGGCTTTACATCCGTAGGAAGAATGACATACTTTCACAGTAATTTCAACTATCTTGCACGAATAAGTAGAAAATAGATCGAGGGGAGTGCGTTTTCAATTCTCGAGACGTGAACCTCCGGGAATCGAACCCGAGACTTCTATATCCAGAGGCAAGTAAGCTAACCACTGTGCCATCGCATCTTTTTACCGCCACAGGCACAGTAACATTATGGTTCATTATGAAAAATATAACTATTTAGAACAACACCAGGTCTAGAGTGACTAAAAGATGGTTAGGCCCCAAGATGTTACTCACAGGGGTAGGAACAGCCTCCTTCCCCAGATCCCAATAGTTTGATTGGCGTTTTCGGGTAGGGGATGTATCTGGTACGAGTTCAATTTTTTTTTACTCTATGTTGTATATCGGGGCGCTTCGAATTTTTATCCACAAATGGTTTTAATGAGTTGGACAAACCGACATTGAGACATCCTGAAAATATGATAGCAAACTTTTGACGCAAACTGAAGTTATATTTGAGATTTCTTCATTTTCTGCTGTCACAACCACACGGCAGCTGTACATAATACCCGAAATAGGGTAATGCAGGATGTATATAGATAGATAGGAATTTTACGGAATTCCGTTAGGGCCATCGCCTTTCAATGTGTTGATCTGAAACGCGATACTCGATAGTACGATGATGAAAATGCAAAATCACGAAACTACGATAACGAAAACGCGATAACACGATGATGATAACGCGATACTACGATAACGAAAACGCGATAATACGATAGTACGATGCTGATAATGCGATATACTATCGTGTTTTCACCATCGTACTGTCGCGTTTACACCATCGTAATATCGTCCTATCGCGTTTTAGTTATCGTAGTATCGTGATTTCGCAATTTCATTATCGTACTATCGCGTTATCACCATCGTACTATCGCGTTATCATTATCGCACAATCGCCTTCCGGTGCGCATGTGCATGCTCAAAAATAGAAGATCTTCAAGTACAGCAGTACAAATGGACGAGTTTATACAAACTCATTTTGAGAGAGGCTATGCCTATAAGGAAATACTTGTTTTATTGAAATCGGATATGGGGGTAGATATAAGGTGAGTTTATTTCAGATAATTTGTAATTTTTATTGGTTCGTTTTAAAGATAGTTTACCGTGTGGCAATTGTTTACAATCAAATTTGACAGTATTTACTAAACCACATGTCTTTGCTATATTTTTCACACACATCTACTTTTTATGCTTTTCATGTTTCAAGCATACGTATATGTAAAGTTATATAACTGAACAAGATCTTTCATGATGAGTTCAGTGATATAAAATGGGTATATTTATAATTAACACAATTGCCACACAGTAAACTATCTTTAAAACGAACCAATAACAATTACAAATTATCTGAAATAAACTCACCTTATATCTACCCCCATATCCGATTTCAATAAAACAAGTATTTCCTTGTAGGCATAGCCTCTCTCAAAATGAGTTTGTATAAATTCGTCCATTTGTACTGCTGTACTTAAAGATCTTCTATTTTTGAGCATGCACATGCGCACCGGAAGGCGATGGTGCGATAATGATAACGCGATAGTACGATGGTGATAACGCGATAGTACGATGATGATAACGCGATAGTACGATAATGATAACGCGATAGTACGATGATGATAACGCGAAAGTATGATGATGATAACGCGATAGTACGATAATGAAATTGCGAAATCACGATACTACGATAACGAAAACGCGATATCACGATATTACGATGGTGAAAACGCGACAGTACGATGGAGAAAACACGATAGTATATCGCATTATCATCATCGTACTATCGTATTATCACGTTTTCGTTATCGTAGTATCGCGTTATCATCATCGTGTTATCGCGTTTTCGATATCGTAGTTTCGTGATTTCGCGTTTTCATCATCGTATTATCGAGTATCGTGTTTCAGATCAACACATTGAAAGGCGATGGCCCTAACGGAATTCCGTAGAATTTACATAGGAAAAGAGTCATCTAAAATGTTGGCTGTAAATATTTATTTCTTAACCGAACTTCGAAACTAAGTTATTTTTATTAACCACTAAATATGCCAGTTCCAATGATATATAATGTATTTACATTTTGTTAAAATGACTCATGGTAAGCCTTTGGCTTAAACAAACGCCCCCAAATAATAGCAATTTGTCGGGTGTAGACTCTACCGTAATGTACAGAATTGTTTTTTTGGCTGGATTGCGTAGCAAATCCAGGCTTTTCCGTCTGCCTTTCCGTCTATCCGTCTTCGAGTTTTGACGTTTTCGGTAAAGTTTTAGTTTTTTCCAAATGATTTGTCGAAAAGCTTTGAAACTTGGCACACATGTTCAATATCATTACAAATTTTATATGACAAGAACCATAACTATGTCATGTATTTTACCTGAATTATCCCCACTTTTCACACAGATAGTTCAGTTAAAATGTTAAATTCGCAATCAGGCGTTGGCACCACTGTCGGTGCTTCACCTTTTTCTTTTTACGTTTAACAAAGTTTGAGTTTGCCACTGGAACCCCATATTAATGAAACGTTCCTATGCCAGTGTACCTGTACACAGGACAAATATTGTGATGTGTGACACATATGTATTCCTTTCTTATGATTGGCATATTAATACAATATGTGCATAATATTATTTACATATGTGCCACATATGTAAATGATACATATGTGGCATATATGTACCAAATATTTTTTACACATCAAAATAATACACCTGTGACACATATGAACTGTTCACATATGTATTTCATATGAAACTAATATATATTCAATACATATAGTGTTTATATAAATTGTGAAGAATATTGTAGACCAAGGTTCTTTTCATTTAAAAGATGTGTTGCTTTTAAATACTTAGTAGTATTTTTATATATTCGTCTAAACCAACA